>VUQS01033719.1:0-12691 GCA_015108495.1 Heterochromis multidens
GAACACATTTTATAAGTGGTCAGAAACTTGTAAATAACTCATGAAAGAATAAAGTTACGTTGGAACCAAGCACACCATTGTTTTTCTTGTGACATTACCAATAAGTTTGATGTGTCACATGGCCCTCTTCCTATTGAAAAAACAAAAGTTGTGTCCAAGATGGCCGACTTCTAAATGGCCACCATGGTCACCACCCATCTTGGGGAGTTTGCCCCCTCACATATACTAATGTGCCACAAACAGGACTTTAATATCACCAACCATTCCCATGTTATTACGGTGTATCCATATAAATGGCCCACCCTGTATATCTCCTCAGTACAACTTCAAGAACCTTTCAAATGTAAACAAAGCTGACATATTCACTCGAATATGGTTCACTTATGCTCCAGGGGGCAAAAAGGCATAAGAAGTGCAGTACTGTCTCAATGAAGTGAGCAGTAAGGCTCATATATGGATCAGATATGCAACTTGAACATAAATTTGATGTGGCAGCATCATATAGTACAACACAGCTGTTCAATTGTCTCCCTACACTCCGTGTAAAGCTGGGAAAGTGCCGTCTAAGAGAAATGTTTATGGCCAGGGAGTTCATAACAAAGGTCAGATACTTTAATCAGTCAATTAAATTTGTTATTTTTGACTCTGCTTACTGCCATCATGTCTTTTACAATAAAGTAGGCTGCTGCATTTGTGATATCACTGTGTCTCTTCATTTTTTTGGTGTAAGGAGTGGAGCGGGACAAAGGGTCTCAGATTGTAAAGTCTCAGATTGTGCATGCTCTAAAGAATGGCACCACTTCAAATGGTAAAAACGATTCGTGGTGTTACCTACGGTGGCCCTGAGCGGTCAAATGAACTGCAACTTAATAAAACACCAGCAAATAGAAAAACACTGCAAAAGCACACAAAACACAACAGAACTCGAATAAAAAACAAAGAAAGTTGAATAGCTTAGGTTTTCAAAGTTGCATCTGAAAAAAACCACAAGATTTTAGGAACAATGTCCTTTGGACAGACCACACCAAAGTGGAGATGTTTGGCTATAATGCACAGCACCATGTTTGGTGAAAACCAAGCATAGCATATCCGCACAAACATGTCATACAAACTGTTAATATAGTGGTGGAGGGGTGATGATTTGGGCTTGTTTTGCAGCCACAGGATCTGGGCACCTTGCAGTCATTGAATCGACCATGAACTCCTCTGTATACCAAAATATTCTAGAGTCTAATGTGAGGCCATCTGTCTGACAGCTACAGCCTTGCTTAAATTGGGTCATGTAAAAGGACAATGATCCCAAGCATAGCAGCAAACCTATAACATAATGGCTGAAAAAGAAAAGAATCAAGGTGTTACAACGACCCAGTCAAAATCCAGACCTCAACCCGACTGAAATGCTGTGGCTGGACCTCAAGAGAGCTGTGCAGAATGAACTGAAGCCACGCTGTAAAGAAGAGTGGGCGAAATTGCTCCACAACAATGTGACAGACTGATAAAGTCATGCAGAAAATTATTAATTCAAGTTATTTCTGCTAAAGGTGATTCTACACACTACTGAATCATGGGGTGTAATTAGTTTTTCACACAACTGTTCTTTTTTACATGATGATATCATGCACCAGAATGTCAAACAATCTGGTGCATAACATTCCTTGTTATTATTGTGCAGTTTCCCACTTCTGTACTGTATTAGCATACTATTCTCCTCTGCTCTCTCTGATGCATTTATCTTACCTAGCATAATGCAAAACCTGCGATAGCATTTGAGCAGCATCAGAAGTTTTGATGTTCTTATCATCCAGGGTGCTGGCCTTGCAGGCTTCGCATAGCTAAGAGCAGCCGGACATCAAGCGCCTCTGTCCCCACACAGGTCATTTATTACAGCAGACTCAGTCTGATATCTAGCCGTTGAGTGGACAGCCAGTCTCAAAGCTCATCCATTCCCACTTCAGCAGACATATCCATGATTCCCATTATGATAATACAGAGAGCAAGAGTTTACAGCAGTAATAAACACCACATCATTCAGACATTATGTATTGTACGAGGACTCATTGTGACAGAAACACCACAAAGTAAAAAATCATACATTTCTGAAAGCAACACTAGCAGCAATAATAATTTCAATAATTATTAATAATTACACTAAAGAGAAGAAGAACTGGTAACTGAGCTTGAGAAGCAGCACCATGTCTGAATAGATGAGGAAAATGTCCTGAAACCTTACAACTCTTCAACCATTTCTGAGATGAAAAGACTTTAGTGAGGTGATCTGACTTCTTTTTTACTTTAGCCTCCACAGGTTACTAGGCACACCAGAACAGGAAAGGCTATTACACCAAAATCCCTGTGTATTAAACTGAGGAAGGGTGCCTTTACTGCCAACCACTGCAGAGCCCATTGAGAATGTGTAACCCAGGTTATTTTTATGCCTAGAATTTACAGATGTCCCTTAAAGGTGTCACATGCAAGGCAATCAGCAATTCTGAAAAGAGGACAGCTATAAGGATACACTTGTTGCCTCTGTGTGTGTGTGATTGTGGGCTGCAGCTTTCTTGAGAACTGCTCATCCAGGCAACATGAGTGAATGATTGAAGTCATTTGTCAAAGACAACAAAAAAACAAACAAAAAAAGAGTGTGTGTATGATTTATCTGAGGGATGAAATTTTGTTTTAGTTTTGACCAGCTCTCACTTCTTTAAACGCCTTTTTAAAGGCCTCTTTGACGTTAAGATGTGCTTATTTATAAAGGTCCTCACAATGATAGCCAAACTGACATGCTTGTAGATGTATGCTTGTTTATACGAGAGTTTGGTAACTGATGGCGTCTTGTAAAGTGTGAGATCCACACCACAAGGGGCCTTGACATGAAAGCATAAATGGCTCTGTGTACCCTGCCTTGGGCATCTGCATATGATTCTAATGGACATAGATAACATCATAAAACAAAATGCCTTCTAATAATGTGCTTTAGTGTTGCTCCTTACACTGAACTGGAATCTGTAATATTTTTAAATTAATATAGCTATTAGATGAACTCACTATGTTCATAATCTCTCAATGACAGTTTTGCTGGTGAACACAAGAAGCAGGACAAGATGTTCAGTTTGGTGGAGACTGGGCTTGGAGAAAGTCATTTCCATAAACAATCATACAGATACAACTCATTTCAAGCTCTACCAGTTAACCATATTTTAATGTGCTGATACAGCGATTCCACAGATATCTGACTGGCCAGTTACAAAGCGCTTCTCTTTTATCATATCATGATTCAGAGGCCCGCAGCTGGCTATCAGATGAAGTTTTACATGGTGTTTCTGATGGCTGAATGTGATTTGTTTTGAGCCCTCGCTGTCACTGTGGATGACAGATAATGGGTGTCAACCAGCCTCACTACAGCTCCACCACAGACAGATTACTGGCTGCAACTCGCTTTGACGCACCCCAAAGGGTCCAAAAGATTGAAATGATATCATGAGAGAAAGTAAACACATGCAACTCACACCCGAATAAAGCAAAGAACTGAACGTTTAATACACACCGGCCTACAAAATATGTGAATGAGAGTAAGCAGTTGCTCTAAATGTTGCATGGTCTACAGTGTTGTAGAGTGTTTTGCAGAGAAGTGGTGACTCACCAGCTTGGAGAGACACAGGCTTCTCCAAAAGGAAGACAGTCTGTTTCCAGTGTGTCTTTGTGACCTGAGGTCCCGTGGAGAACATCACCTAGTGCAAGAACATGGAGAAGAAGAAGAAAACATTAGCAAAGAATCTTAAGTCAGTGCTGATTTTCTCTAAAAAAAAAAAAAGTAGCATTTTGTCATTTTGTAGTATTGTGCAAAAAAAACCAAAAGCTTTGAGTTTTAAAGGACAAAATCTATTTATAGGGTCATATTTTTGTGAAAGAAAAATGTGAAACTATTCGAAAAGAAGATATCATGCTTTTCTTATTCCTGTCAATTAATACATATGCCACAGAAAACAGAAAGAAAAGAGAAATAATGCCCGAAGGATACAAAGAAAACTAAGTGAAGGTGCAGAAGTCTCGTTTCTGTTAAAGCTGATCCACTCTTACAGTTCTCAGTTTCTGAATCATTTATAGCTTAGTATGTACAATAAATGAAATCACACTGCATTGTATTTCTGAAGCAAACAAATAAACCCATGTTAATTATTCTAGATTTAGCACCAGTGAGATGACAATTTACTGGATTATCAATAGAATGCAACTTGGGTCTCAGGTAAAAGAGGAAGTGAAATCAAAAGGTGTGTCTGTGCTGCTCACACAGCTTGGCATCGGCTGTTCCAACTGGCCAGCTCTGCTGGGTAAGTGCTTGTATCAGCAGTCGGCTAGGACGCCCGTCGATTGCCAGCGAATGCCTCAGGGAGGAGGAACACGCTAAAGTGTGAACATAATTGAGTTTCCGTTAAATGGCTCGGTCGCTGCTTACCTTGTTGCTGCAGCCTTTGTCGAAGAAAATGTCAAAGTAGCCAACAATTGCCTGCAATGAAATATGAGGGGTGTGTTAGAATGTGACAGTACAATAAACCCCTGGATTTGTTTGACTACACTGCAACTATGACATGCAGAGCTGAGAGCGCGAGAGAGTGCAAGGCTGGAGGCAGACCATGTCTCAAGATATTAATGAACAATATAAGCTACGTGATAAGCGTGTTTAGGAACAAGACAGTAAAACCAAACTGGGTAAAAAACTTGCTGTTCCAATATTTACACTTAGCTTCATCTGTAAAGCACTGCCTTAAAGGAGAAATACTAATTCAGCTTTGTTTGCCATGTTCACCATGTTATTGTTACAAGTGTGTGTGTAGCAATGCAGGCTCAGATAACGTGGATATCAAAATGAGTTGTATGAGAACTGCACTCTATTTTCTCCAGCCCCACTTATTCTCAAAAACAACTTGCTTTCTCGTTTAGGCTGAGTCAACAACACGTCCCGTGCGCTCCCTCTCACCTCACCTGAGACTTGTCACTGGACAAAAGAAACAAATTACCGTATGAGGCAGCCACCAGCAACACTGGGGAAAATTTGCTGACAATAAAAAAAAATACACCTTAGATAGCTTGTTACATGAAATTAGCAAAGGTGGCTATTTTGGTGGCAGTGTTGCAATAATGTGGAAAAAATTCTCAGAAGACTGGAGGAAAGGAAAAGGAAAGGTTAAGGAAAATAAACACTAATGAAGCTTTGGTCCAGCTGAATGTAAACGAATAATCCCCACAAGGAGATTGGTATATTGTTATATTGATACAACTTGATGCAAACCAAACAACAAACACTTATCCAGTGTGAAGCTTCATTCATTTTAGTCTTACATGTCATATGTCATACACTTATTTCAATTCACCAAAAACTGCAAGAAAATATGGTTTTCCTCCAAGCCATGTGCTGCAGGTTTGCAGTGCTAAAAATACATCTGAGTGAAAACCAAATATCAGAAAACAAACTGAGGGAATGTCCAGGGCCAGAGCGCCTTTAGGTGACCATTGTCAAATATGTGAGGTAAAAACCACCCCCCAGGTTTGTTTTCCTTCCATATCTGCCCCCACTGGAGGAACAGAGCCACTCTATCAATCTCAGGAGCGCACTTGTAGTGGCAACGATGCAGAACTAATAGCTTTTAATCCTGATGCAGCTGACAACTTGGAGGCCGGCTCTCTGAGACAAAGAAGAGCTGAATCAATGCAAGAGAGGAAGAGAGCAAAATAGTATAAAGAAGAGATGAAAGGAAGCTGTAAAGGCAGGAAAACAGACAAAAGGTAGTGAGAAAAAACTGCAAGGTAATGGAAGGAGCAGGATGGGGAAACATTTAAATGCTACAGGAAATGCTGCTTCTTCTTTCAAGATGTAAAATACAGTACCATCTGTTCACAGCTTCTGTAAAACTCTCCAAACAATTTAAGAGTGTTTTAATACTAAAACTGTTTGCAGCACACTCAAAGATACACATACGCAACCCTGATAATCATGCTGCTGTCAGAAGCTGTGTTCAATAAACTCCACGCACCAAGGCTTCAATCAACCTTTATCGACTGAGACAGGTAGGGGCAGCGCCGCTAGCTCACATCTAAACTGTGAGAAAAGAACCCAAAGTGGATAAAAGAGCATGTCAACCCAATGCAATTATGGCTTTTAATGAACGCTACAGAGAAGCTCGGTGCTCAGGTAATTAGGAAATTAGCTGTAATTACTCGTCAGGCAGAGCGGATTCACCTCTCTCAGCCGGAGAGGCAGAGATCATCCTCATCACGCCTCGCTGATGACAAGGCCTTGTAAGCGAGATTGATTGTCACTTCTTACGTTGTGCAACTTTCACACAGGCAGCGAGACGGGCAATTAAAATTTAGGCCAGAGAGTGAAACTTGCAAATACACAAACAGCTTAGTAGCTCAAAGCCCCATTAAAATCACAGCTGAAAAAACAAAACAAAAAACAATGTAACGGCTTCATGAATAAAATAGAAGTTCAAATAAGTCCTGGATGACTCTCACCTGATACATAAATCTATTAATACTTTTTGAATTAAAATAGAGAAGAGTTTCTCAGACTTCTCCCTAAAATAACTTAATGAAAGCTTGAAACTTTAACTCCAGATGGTTACTGAAGACAGTAAAAAAGGTTTCTGTTTATTTTTATCAAAATTTTTTTTTAAAAACTTGAAAAAAAATAAAGGATATTAGGAAAACGTATTCTCTTTATGTTTCATGGGGGGTATTTAAATACAAAACCTGCATCACAGATTATAAAGTGGTTATAGCTAAGAAGAGAGCAAACATTTGCCTATGTACATCGATATTTATTTTGAGTCTTGTTTCTGTCCACCTTATAAATTTAAATATACTAATCTTTCTCCTTATTGCTCAGTTTTGGTCTCCACCAACAGAGAAAGCTGTTACATTAGAGCCTGACTGATATAGGATTTTTAAGACCAATACTGATGCCAATATTTGTCAATATTTTTTCAAACACATAATAAAAATAAAAAAATAAACAGATTTCCCTAACGTTTGTTATGTGCAGTTATTTATGAGTCCTTACTAAGATAATGTGACAATGCTGTCGTGAATCACTTGTTTACATTCTGCCCGACTTTGCTAGGATTCCAAATGTGTGTAGCCAACAGGGAAGCTGGAGAGTACCCTCTGATGGACAAACTATGCAACATCAACACTCATAACATGGTTGAATGGTGTTTTTTTTAAGTTTTCATTTATCGGTTGTTATAAATACCAATACAGGCATATCTGCAAATAGCTAATATTGGCCGATATAGCACCCCCACCAACGCTAAACGGCAAGCTCTATGCGATATGTTACAATTTTCTTCACCAGTAGGTGGACCGCTTCATCTACTAAGAAGGCAGCATATGGTATGTGTTCGCCAAAAAAAAGCTATCCTTTTTTGTGGCTGAACAAAACAATCAATTGTGTTATACATACATTATAAATCAGATAAGGGCCTATCTATTCTTCCACATGGGGGAAGAAGGCAAAGAGGGTTAAAGAAGTAAAAGAGAAACAGAAAAGAGGAAGCACAGAGCCACATACACACACCCACACATCAAAAACAGGACAAATCAGAATGAGCGCTTTTCATTTTCATCAGCGTTTAGCCTTGGGCCCCGGCTCTGTCTGTGATAAGTGATGACAGTAGGCTCCCTGACGGCCCACGGAGGAGGCTCTGCAACACTGCAGCTCTCCGGCCCCCATTCTCCAGGAAGAACGAGGGGAAAATTAATAATTATCATCATGGATAACACCAACAGGGAGCAATTCATCATTGCTCCTCTTTCGCCTGGCTATGTGTCAGCGAGCCGCGTGGCTTGGCCAGATACTATTATACGATGGTGGGGAGGGGGATGTATGAAAAGGGGGGTTAAAGGGACGGAAAGGAAGGGGCGCTGAGGTGTAGGGAGGGAGGGGGCGGGAGAATAGAGGGCTAATGCGCTTTTGATGGGGTTTATCCAGGCGTGGAGGCTTCAAGCACGACCACCTCGCGAGCAAGATGGTGTGAATTCCTCCCCCTTCCCCCTCTGTCTCTCCTCTCACCCTCTCCACTCAACTGCAGGTGGAGCACGAGTCAGCACACCTGCAGGTGGTGTTTCTCACTCATGATGCCTCTCTGACAAACAACTGTACAGTAACAGTCAGAGAAGGTCTAGAGACAAGCTGTGCAGAACTGACTGGTTGCTGCACTGCTGCGCTTTGCTCAGGAGAGGTCAATGAATGAAGGGATGGAGGGGATGTTAAAATAACACAGTAACACACCTTCAAAGGAAATTCCAGCTTTGTCACATTTTTGTCAGTTTCAAACATTTACCTTTATGCGTTACTCACGTAACTGCAACTGTAACATGCGTTATAGTTAATTTACAGTTCGTACCTTGTTTTGTTTATTACATCATTCGAATAAAGTTATCTATTAGCAAAAATGTTTTTTGCTAAATTTTGTAAATTTCCTAAACTTAAAAAATAAAAGGACAAAGAATACACTACAGTCCTCACTGACTATCACTAAGCTGCTATGCACTTCACTACTACAGCATCAGGGATTTCCAGACTTTTTTTATGTTTACATTTGGTAGCACTCAAAAACAAGTAGGTGAGACTTTTGTTACACTAAAAATTTTATAGAAAGTTAGAGTTGTTCCTTTCTCTAACTGATGCCAGCCTTTCCAAGGTCTTTGTTTCCCAAACTTCTCCAAAGCAGTGTGAGGGAGTTTCACTAATCAGGTGAAAGGGTCCTTTAATTAACTGTTCTACTCATTTAATTATGTTAGTTGGTTAACCATCCTGTATTTATTGTTAAAGTTGATATAGGTCATAGTTTAGTTTAATTAACAGGTTTGCAAAATTTGGTAGATTGGTGTTGCTTTGATCTCCAATGACTACTTCTGAACCGGAAATAATGCCATTATATGCTGACAATGCTGAATGCTATGACCACTACTCATAATTGAGTATGATGAAAAATACATAATTAAACAGAATTACTCTGGTTAGAACAGCTATGCTGACTACCCTCTTAACATCCATCAGGTCATTGGCATCCCATCTAGGGCTGGGACTAGTGTTAGGGACCCTCTGGATGTTAGTTTTTAGTGGCATAACTTGAGAGAGCCCACAAAAAGCTTTACACAACTTTGCTTTCATAATAATAACAAATTTATCAATATCTGAATTTTTATGAATTTATGAATTTTTAATATGTTACCAGTGCTGTAATAAAAGAAAACATTATACAATGCTTTTTGAAGGAAAAACACATTCTAAACAAATTTGTACCCAAATTAAATATAATGTAGCCAGTAAAAGTACTGCATGTATTACCCTTCTGCAGACCTATACATAGACTTTCATGTTTAAAATCAGAACACTTCCTTTGTAACTTCTAGGATGTTTGCATAAATCAGTATGCTGAAGTGGAAATAGCCTGCCAAAGCAATTTTTTTTGGACAATCAACTGATACCTTAACTCAAAATGCTACATAGTGCTGCATTGCTGAGAGTTAGAGTGGATTTTTCCATTAACAATTCTCTTCTTAATATACTGAAAATTGTCCTTGAAGTTGAAGAGTACCTTTCCTGTCAGTCCAGAAGGCCACCCCCCCAAACTACCAATTTAAATTTGATGGAAAGCAGGTAAGAGATGGATTGCACACTTTTTTCTCTGTAGCGCTACAGTAGCTACATCAGCAGCACTGAGACAGCAGTGTTAAAATTAATTACAGACAGAAACTTATTCTCTCCTGCCATGTCATCAGTATACATCATTTTCCAACCTTAGGAGGGGGTGAGATATTTTGCTACCCACTCTTAAGTTCAGGTAAATGGATCGTGACAGTGGCAAAGCTGTAGAGGGTTAAGCCAAAAACAAAGATACAGATGCCAGACAAATACAAGTTCTAATGAAAATTTCAGCACATACAGTACGTATACAATAGGTAGATTCCATGTTTGCATGTAAACAAGGTGCAAAGTATATGGAATGTAGGAGGAAGGAAAGGCAAAGAGGGATTAAAAAAAAGCACCAAGAGTGAGAGGATTTGTCTTGTGCGTGAACAGTGCAGACGCAGGGGTTGTGCTGTTCATTTAATGCAAGGTTAGGCAGGCTGAGCTGATGAATGGACTGTCGACAGGAGAACAAAAGCAGGCGCTCCATCACAGGACAAGAGAAGCAGCAGCTCTCTCTCACCAATCCCTGAGCACTGGTCCAGGAACAGTTTACCCTTCACACACCCTAATCTTAACTAATACTGAGGAGCTACAGCCGATACCGACTACAGGTCAGTATCTTTATGGTAACAACACGCTACTCCCACAAGGCAATAGTCCATCTGTAAATCCTGGGACAGGCGGGCTGGATACTTGAAGCAGGTATTTACAATATACACAAGTGACACTTCATACATAGATTACCTGCATTATAAATGCAAAAAACCTACATAAAACAAGCATGACAGCGTGACTGAAAGATAAATCCTACACATCAGATATACACACACATACGGTACACATCCTCTTACACATATCACAGCAACTGAGGATGATCAGAAGTATGAAACAACAGAGAGAAAGCAGGACAAAGTATTACCAAAAAATAACAATAAACTGAAAAACCACTTCTGTACTGTATGATCCCATCATCTGTTACCTCTAACATGACTAGACTTACAATCCAGAAATAGAAACTGGATGTTTTCAATTACAGAGCAGAGAAGACAGGAAAAATGAGAGGATGTTTACAAATCCCATTAAAACCACCAGCCTTACCCAGAGAGCACAGGTCAGATAATAACCACCTATTGATTATCCATTAAACCTATACACCAGACAGTGCAGTAACACTGCAGCACAGAACAAAGCTGCTTCAACACAATAGGCTTTGGTATAGACAAATCACTTCTCACAGAGCCCATAGTAGTGAGGCTCTTCTTTAGTTGGCTGGTTGTCGTTGGTATTGCAGAGAGAAATGTGCCTCTGACACTTATAGGAAGTTCATGGGAATTGGGTGGCATGGCTGGAGGGGCTTGGGCAGGGGGGGCTGATGGTGGCTGCCAGAGCCTGTCGAAATAGACTCACAAAGCATTCTCCATGCTTTGGAGCCAGTAGCTGACCCTCACTGAGGACATGCACTTCAATTTTGTACTGCAGTTGTTGGTCAAGCTGACCTACTCACAGGTTCAGCTAGTAATCAGATAATGCCTCACACAGGACTACTACTACTCTCTACATTCAATTAACCACATGTGATTTGAGTGCTAAAGATAATTTAACTGGTTGAGTAGACTTTTGGAAGGAAACACATGAATATGGTTTGAATATTGCCAGTTAACAAGGCTGGATTATCTTTTAAATTCCTTAAATGTTTTCTTTTAAGTTGTGCTCAAGTTGTGAAATTGAGAACACCAATTACAGACAACACTCATCAGGTTTTTCCTGGGTTTAAAGTGTACAATGTATTCAAATGTGTTCACATTAATGGATATGTTTGACATTATCATCAGGCCAGAGAATTCATGTATCATATTCACAGTAATTACATTTATTTATTTATTTTAATATCTAATGAGTCAACTCCCAAACAGTCTGGCCATGTCATTATCATGGATATCTATCCAAAGTAATTTGTACGCTCACACGAGACAACCATGTACAAGCAAAGCTGAGAATACATGTGTCATGGTTTGGGTCTTTGACCCAGTGTTCTGAGTTTACTGTTCTTAGTCCTTAGTTAAGAGTTTTCTTATTTATGATTTACTAAATTCTTGTATTATGTTTTGGATTATGTGCTGGAGTTTCTTGTAGGTTATATTTTAGTCCTTAGTTTCTGTTAGCCTGCCTCCCCTATGTCTTGTTGTAAAGTCTCCGTCTCTGTGTTTGGTGTTAGTTACTTCCTGTTTTATTTTGCTCGTCTCCTCTCGTGTGCGTTGTGTTTAGTTTTGCTTCCCCCTCTGTCTCATTAGTTTGATTATGTTCACCTGTGTCTTGTTTTCCCCCAGCTGTGTCCCTTCTCCCTTATTAACTTGTATGTGTATTTATGCCCTCAGTTTTCCTCAGTTCCTTGTTGCGTCGTACCATTTTGTTTCCCTGTGTGTTTCCTTCATGTCACTGTTTGGATTATTGGACTTTTCTCCAGCCATATGGATTACCTGCCTCAGCCTCAATAAAGGTTCACTTTTGTTTATTTATGTCTGTCCTCCGAGTCCACATTCTGGGTCTGGGTCTTCCACACTACATATGATAACATGTTATTAATAAAATATTTATGGGCGATTACGTAATTGTGTGTTTTGGCATTCATGAGAATGATGCAGAAAGCAGGCTGTGTACACTCACAGTGTTGTATAGCATGCCATACAAAGTCCTGTAACCCTTGTGTCTTGGATTCAAGCTGAAACTCTATTCAATATCAAACTGAGAGACATTGCTTGTAATACAGAGGTATAATATATCAACATGCGCTGACAGATATCTCTTCTGTTTGTACCGACTTGTTCCTTTCACACAGTATCTCAGATAAATGGTAGTGGATGTACAATGTTGTTTCAATGGCTTTTTGTGTAGCACGCGGACAAACTAAAAATGAATAAAACTAACTATATATATATATATATATATATATATATATATATATATAAATATTTTTTTTTTTTTTATATATACACT
>VUQS01033720.1:0-15555 GCA_015108495.1 Heterochromis multidens
ATATATACACACACACACACACACACACACACACACACATATATATATATTTATATATCTATATAGCGCCAAATCACAACAACAGTTGCCTCAAGGCACTTTATATTGTAATTAAATACCCTACAATAATACAGAGAAAACCCCAACAATCAGACAATCCCCTATGAGCAAGCACTTGGCGACAGTGGGAAGGAAAAACTCCCTTTGAACAGGAAGAAACCTCCAGCACAACCAGGCTCGGGGAGGGGCAGCCATCTGCCGTGACCGGTTGGGGGTGAGGGGAGGAAGACAGGACAAAAGACACACTGTGGAGGAGAGCCAGAGATTAATAATACACATGGTGAGCAAAAAGAGGTGAGAGAAAGAGAAACACTCAGTGCATCATGGGAAGCCCCCAGCAGCCTAGGCCTACTGCAGCGTAACTAAGGGAGGATTCAGGGTCACCTGATCCAACATATATATAGGATGCATTCATTGACACCAGCAGGCAGTGTTGACCATAATGGCTCATCATTTAATTTATGTACATCTGGGAACAAGAGAAATAAAGATGTGAACATGACTTGTGTTATATTAAGTAAACAATGGGACAGACATAGTGAAGTCAGGGATACAAAGTCAGCCAATGCTCTTTAAGAGAAAAAACAGCTCTGTTTTAAAAAGAGATTTCTGGGAATCTGTGTCATGTGATTATAGCGTCCTCAGTTTGAGTCCAGCTGGGGATTGTGTCATTTCCCTCCTCTCTTTTCCTTCATTTCTTAAATTGAGTTAAATTAGCTAAACTATGCGTCAAGCAAAAATACTTAAAAAAAATACAAAGGTTAGTTCTTGTTTCTAAAAAGTGACGATCTGGATCTGGTTTCAAAGTTACTGACTTCTTTACATTATCAGCAACCTGAGAGATATGACAGTCTTTCTTGGGAAAAAATGCTTGTCTTATTTCACAAAGCGCAACAGAAACTTCAAGGATTCCTACTGATTCCTACACGAAGGTGATGAGCAAGTTAATGACCCGCTCTCTCCCTTTAGTATACAAACTCCCCACGGCTACTGATGTAACACTGGTAATGTCAGGTTCATTTATCTTTGTCCTTGCCCCTCATCCATCTCATTAATCATCAGTCCTCCCCGAAAGCACAACTCAAATGCACCCTGTGACGCTAGCATGATGATGACCAGCGGCAACACAACGTCCCTCCTGCTGCAGGAGTGAAGTCTGCTGAAAGCAGCCCACAGACTTAAACTAATTAGATCATACAACAAGCACAAGCAATGTACTGTAGGCAGAACACAGCTGAAGCATGACAACGGCAATTTTGCAAATGAACTGAAAACTTTGGTGCAAAAAAAAACAGTGAAACATGGATGTTGTTCTGATATTTAAAAATCCCCAAGGAGCAAAATCTGAAACGAAACCAAGCAGGCTGGAGAAGGTTAAAGCCCCAGTAAACACAGCAGTGAAAAGAACTGAACTGGCTCTTTGTAAGTGCTCATTGGTACCTCTTTTGTTCTGCCTCTGGTCTTGGTTTTCTTCTGATTGAGTTTCCATGGTTGTTTTTCTTCTATCCAGCAAAAATGCTTTTTTTTTTTCAGCAAATTCTCTCTTCCTTTCTCCTCTTGACTCACTTCTCTTTCGCTCTCTTTCCTTCCTGCACAGCTCTGCTCTCTTTATCTTCGTCTCTTGCTTGTCTTGCCGCTATGTTCAATCGTTTAATTACGTCCTGCCTTATGAAGGCAACACTCCACAGTAAATCACAGCTGTTCTGTTCGAGATCTTGTCAGGTAAGCACTTTCTTGAGCTTACCGTTTACCTCCCTTGACCAAAACTTTAATTTATTCTCCTTGAATAAATCAACTATTTTCTTATGTGATAGTTCAATTAAAATTTCCTCCTAATGACACACAAATTATTGCCCATGCCATGAACACACTCCTCCTCCTCTTGGGCATCCCTGTCTCAGAAACTCAAGAAAAGCAATGAGAGGAAATCTGTCTTGTGAGAGCAAGAAAGTTGGAACCGCTACTTTAGTTGTGGGTGAAAGCTATAGCTTGAGTTGAAAGCATATAAACACACAGTCATCTTTGTCTATCTCCCATGTGACCAGACTCCAAGAGAGGGCGAGTGTGCATGCTGTGGTGTTGTGTTGTGGTCAAGGGTAAGCCCTTCATCTTCTGATTTGCACCATATGACCTCTGCTCCTGCAGCATACATTAGCAACCTCTGACCAGTCTCTTCCCTCCATCTGGTGGTTTCTAAATCATAAAGGGGACACATGAAAGGAAGGTAGATCTACATTTCCTAAACGGGGACACAGAGCATCCTCTGGGCTGACAGAGACAACAGAGGAAACAGCATGTGAAAATTGAAGAAACAGAAAATCACAAGAAAAAAAAAAACCCTGTAAAACCTTAAGGAGGGAGAAATCAGAGCGGAGAGGATGACACAATGAGAAACAACTCGCTGAAAGTAACAGTGACAGGGCAAAATGAATAATGAGAGATGATCAGAGGAACAGACAGAGAGGGAGACAGTGAGGAAGATATTGGCTGTTTGTTTGGCAACAGCAGGCCGAGAGGCCCCAGGGGCATGCTAATGAGAGAAAGGCCTTTCAGCTGAGGAAGGGGACCCCACTCCAACTCAACTCCCTACTGGAGTAGAGTTGGAGTGGGGTCTTCTCACGGATACCAGACCTCAGAGATGAGGGGGAACAACAGGGGAGGGGAGCCTCAGGGGTCAGGGAAGTGAACTTAGCAGGGATCCCACAACAACAAATGCTGCACTAATCTTAAAGCATTTTTACCATCAGCCCTATTAAAGCCAGAAGGACCAACATCTTCCTCGTGGTGTTTGAAGTGTTTGATCTCTGCATATGTGTGTTAACAGCTGACTCAGTAGATTCCATGCTTGTGATTCACATTAGGTATAGCAGGAGCTCAAGTAAAGCATCCAGTTAGCCTGATTACGTACAGGACTAAATGTATTGGAGTGATCGACACTGGATGTTTCATGTTACTGAGAAAACAAAAATTAAGATCAATCCAGTGATCCATCTGCAAACCTTTAAGAGTGTTTGGACAACAACATGTTTATATCACTCGTGTGAAAGGAAATTCAAAACATGTGATCAGAACAGGGCAAAATGTGCTTTTGGACTTATTTTAATATATTTTCGATTTTAGTACCAAAAACATGTGCTTTTCATTGAAAACTCTCCCTGTGAATAAACTTATGTTTTGGCGTAAAGATCATAGTTATCAGAGCAAAGGGATTCATTATTTGAGTGAAAAAGTGCTATAGACCAAAAAAAAAGAAAGAGTATAAATAGTATTAACTAACAGATGTCTTTTATATATATTTTTTAAATTATTTAAATCTAAAGAGGGACTGAAAAATAAACCAAAGTGCCAAAAACTCCAGCAGAAATAAACATGTCTAATTTCCCCCTTTGTGAAAACTGTACTCACCCATTTAAATTTCTTTAAGGCTTAAAGTTATGCATTATTAGGGACATGGCCTCTTAGATAGGACGGCACCAAAACAGGCAGCACATTTTAAATCTGTGGATGCAGCTTGTTAACCAAGCTTGCCAGAATTAGCTGATAACTTATTAAATTTGGTCACTTCTGGCTCCAAAAGTCCAATACAGCCTAGATGTTAAAATAGAGGCTCGAAAAAAGACTTCATAGTGGCTATGTCCATCTTTTTATGCAGTCTAAGGTCAGCACCAGTAGCTTGTGGTGAACATTCAGCTCTGAACATTTAGTTCAGTTCATTCAGTTCAACGTGGGCTGTGTTCATTATCAAGTCTTACTTCACTCCAGGATATCTAACAGTAATCTCTCTACAGCTGATAAGCCAAAAGACAACATAGTGAAGGAACAAGAGCCATGAGGGACCTGGGGGGCAGGTTAAACACTCAAAATCTGTGTTTCAACCTAAGTGGTTAACTAAGTTTCTTTGTCTCGTATACAATAAAAAGCAGACTGAGATGCCCCAACTGTGATATGAGTCTATTTATGATACAGCATTTTTTACATTTTGCTTCCAAGGAGCCAGACTTTGTTGTAATTTTTAAAGTGGTCTAGAGCACTAGTTCTTCAGGCCTTTTAAAGGCCTTTCTTTGGACACTGGTTGCTTTTTCACTCATTTTCAGTTCACTCCTTGTACCTGAGCATTTTCAGAGGAATGTTTTTGTTTGTTTGTTTATTTGTTAAGCCACTTAACACCGGCCTATCAATTATTTAAGCATAAAAGAGGCGCCTAATTCAAGAGATGAATCAGTGTTGTGACTACACATGTATCTGACCCTTCAGTTGATTGAGCTACTGTTCACTGAAGCCTCATCAGAAATGGTCTCAGTGGAAGGGTGGCTGTCAAGAAGCCATTCTTAAGGAAAGGAAACAGGGGAAAAAAGGCTGAGGTATGCCAAAGTACACAAGAACGGGACTGAAAATCAGTGGCAACAGTTCGGATGGAGTGATGAATCCAAATTTGAAATTTTTGCTTCAAAATGTCAGTGGTATGTACAAATGAGGACAAGAAAGTGAGTGTCTACAGCCATCTGTAAAACACAGTGGAGGCTCTGTCATGATTTGGGGCTGCATTTCAGCCAGTGATGTTGGGGATCTTGTCAAAATTGATGAAATTATGAATGCAGAAAAGTACCATCAGATTTTGATCTACCATGCAACACCATCTGTAAACCATTTGATTGGTAACAGCTTAATTTTTCAGCATGACAATGATCCCAAACACACTGCCAGTGCAGTAACAGCATACCTTGATAGAAAAACACACAATGCAACACTATCAGTCATGGATTGGCCTCCCCAGAGTCTGGACCTCAACTTTATTGAAGCAATGTGGGATCATCTTGACAGAGAACAGAACAAAAGGCAGCCAACATCTATAAGGAGCTTTGAATGTCCTTCAAGAAGCCTGGAGAACTATTCCTGAAGACTACTTAAAGACATTACAAGAAAGCTGCCTAAGAGAGTTCAAGCTGTGTTAAGAATAAAGGTGGTCATACCAAATATTGATTTTCACCTTGTTTGTATGAACTCTTTTTTTGCCTTATATGCGATTGACACAATTACTATGGCCAAAAGAATTCACAATAACAACATCATTACAATATCTAGGGTATGTTAAGCCATTGAGTTCTTCATGCAGACTGGGGTGTCTTACGTTTGTAAGTCATCTCTGATCTACATACTACAAAACATGGCTCAAGTTTTAATCTCTTCATCTCCAAGTGCTGTGGCAGTGAATTAGCTGGTCACTGGGCCTTCTTCTTTTTCCTTTTGTCTATTTTCTGCTGGGCAATAACCAGTGTTAAGGTGCCATAAGGCCATCTAGTTTGTTAGAGAGTCAACCAGATAGTGGCACTGTAATTATGATATTACCATGTGTGTGAGATATTATTTTAATTTTTTTAAATATTGCAGTTATCATCAATAACTGTATATTGCAACTCTTCTAAATGCTGACTGGTGGTGCTTTCACAGCAATTAAATGACACAATATTATGCAAAGTAGTACTCAGTGAATGAACTGAACTAAATGAATAAAGAGCAAAAGAATAGCTGTACTCAGCTTTACCAAAAAATACTAACAGGCTGTGGGAATAATCATGTGAAAGCCTGAGTGCTGCAAGCTCAGATTCAGTGTGGAGACAGCACCACGCCCCTACTTGAGGACACAATCTGAATGATGATGAAGCTCATACAAATGTGGGAGGCTTCATTGTGGGTCAACCTTTCACGGTGTGAGACTCGGGTCCTGAATGCTCGCCAGTGTTCAGTCACCCATGAAGATCTGCAGCCCTGCTTGGTTCACACTGTGGAAGGAGTTCTCATGGAACCAGGTCTGTGCCCAGGCCCAAGCACCACTTACACCCACCAAAGGCCTGAGAAAGCAGGCTCACCACATGAGAACAGAGGACAGTTTAAATCAAATGGGCATGTAGAGTCAACTATGTGAGTAATAACAAACTGTGAAGGTCGACATCTGTTGTAAAGGTGAAGAAAAGCAATACCAAATGGCAAACTGGTATTATGCTGTGCTCATGGAGCAAAACTTCAACATTCCCTGTCTCTGAGCTTGAGATTCTTGTAAACTTTGTTTTGGCCATTTGTTGCAGTCAGTGAGTTTCTTTCCTGTAGTGACATTACTGACCTAGTTTTAACCGCAGTCCCTCTCCATAGCTCAATCTGCTCTGTATGTGTGCCTTTATGTATGGCATGAATCCAGGTTATTGATTGGTGTAGAAGCATGGCACAACAAACCCATTACGCAGATCCATTCATTGTTTACTGACCTATTTTCATCTGCTCTCCAAGTCTACAGAGGAACAAAAGCCATACAAATTCTCTGACTTTTGCTTAACAAACAATGACTTATAATGAGGATTATTTTTCTATTGGCTTTCATAAACTAATGCAAATCTCTTTTTTATCTTAGTTATATGATTTTCAATTAATCCTTTGATTCTTTTCCAAATCCGGGGTTTTAAATGTCAAACATGGTAGACTGAGTTTACTGTCTTGCCACCAATCCAAAAGCTCCTTTAAACAATGTCTGGAAAACAAAGATACCCTGCAATCTGATTTACACAGTGTTTAAGATGATATTCTTACCAGATGTTGAAGTTGAGCCTTAATTTATTGACCTTATGAACACAAGACCTCATTTCTGTAACCAACCATTACTCAACCTCAAAAATAAAGTCTTAAAACCAAGCCCTGCATTCATTGGTGGTGCAAAAATACCATCCCATGGACCAATACATTGTTCCTCATGCAGGAATTCCACCACAAAAATAAAGCTGTTCATATTTTGTGTAGCACGGTAGCAGAAACTCAACCGTGCCATTCAATTTATACCACTAACAGAGACATACTTAATATCTTGGTATAAATGCCATTGTACAGATTTAATTTTTCGCTCTGCTTTTATTACAAGCAAACAATGCCCATGGTGTCTGACTCAGCACTTCTCTAATTGCAAGTTTGTGTTACTATTGTGTCAGGCCTGGAAATGGAGCAGCACTCACTCAGAGATGCCTGGCAGCCATGTTTTTCCTCTAAAAGTGACTTCACAACCCTGACTCTCTGGCACCTCTGTAGCCACGGTGGTTTTGGCCTACGTGTTGGAGGGAGAGTAAAAGACACAGATTCTTTGTATTACCAAGGCTTTCTAGCTTACAGTACTTGGCTACCGTCATCTTGGCTTGGCCGGACAGAAACAATTTCCACGCAGTATCAAAAACTTAAGAATTTCATAATTTCAGTCTGGAGTCAAAATAGTAAATCAGTGGCAGGAAACTAAACCTATAAGAGAGTGAAAAAAATACAGACACACACACACACACACCATACAGGCTACAATTTTAAAGATATGTCTTGGCATTATTGTTTGTTATTCTTTAAGTGTGCACTAGATATTTTAATGATGTCTCTGGTCTGGAAGAGGCTTTGCTATCTTTGTGTTCTGTCTCACTTAAGTTATGAAGCCAATCAACCAACAAGAGGTATGGTTTAAAAAACAAAATCTCCATTATCTAGTTTCCTAGATAGATATTCTAGAGAGTAATGAGACCCAGCATTCACAAAAAAATTTCTGTATGAAAAAAAATGATGATATAATCCTTTCCATGTTTTCAAATGATACAAAAACAACAAGCAAATTGCTGTGCCACTCTGCACTAAGGTGGCATACTAATATTTTGTCCAGTGAATGCTTTTCATTCTCTGACTGCTCAGGAGCAGCTGAAAGAAGCCATTGCACACAATGTTGACATTTTATTATCTTTAAATTGAAATAAGATATGCATTAGAAATGAGCATTTTAATATTTAAACATCTCAATGACATGAAGTGATGTTAGCATTAGCAGATTTGCATTGTTTTGTTTCTAACCACCCAATGGCAAGATGTAGCAGCTTTGTTTATAAATCTTATTTTAATCACTGAGCCATTTCAAAGTAGAATCCGACCAACATAGGATTTTTTAAGACCGATACCAATACTGATATTTAAAAATTCGATATTCCAATATTTGGGCCGATATTTTTTTTTTTCTTTCAGACACACAAAACATAGACAGATTTCTCTAACATTTATTATGTGTAGTTATTTACTTGTTTACACTCTGCCTGACCCTGCTCCGATCAGCTGGTTGTTGTTTTTGGGGCTCCAAACATGTTGCCAACAGGAAAGTTGGAGCGTGTCTACTGGTGGACAAACTATGCAACATCAAGACTCATAACATGGTTGAAGGGTGTTTCTCCCATCTCTTCTTTACTTTTTTAATTTTAATTTATCGGCGATTACAAATGCCAATGCTGACAGATCAGCAAATACCTAACATCAGTCAATAATATCGGCCCACCGATAAATTGGTCAGGCTCTAATTCAAAGTGCTTTACATAGGCAAAATTCAGAACTATATTCAAAAACAATAACTGCAAAAGACATTAACACAAAATCAATCGATACAAAATAAAAAAAAACAAACAGACAAAGCTAGCTGAGGACCAAAAGCAGTTATAGCACAAAACAGTAAAGTAGTAAATGTTTAAGTTGCCCCAGTAAGTATAATATTCGCTCTACTTTTAGCAATAATTTTGGTTTCTGCCAATTCTTAAGTAAAAATATCTACCGGTTTATTTGCTAGCTAGTCCTGATGTAAGTCTTCCATGTAACGTACGGTGAGGTTTTGCCGAAAATGGCAGCTTACTGGAGCTGAACACCACAACCAAATCACTGAGCTCAAACACTCTAAGTATGAGCAGCACCTATCATATCACATCCAGCTACTTTGAGGTTCTCCTTCATGTAGGCTACATGCAATCATGAGTCCAAAGGTGTATACTTCTAATCTGATCGAATCCAGCTATTTGAAAGGTCCATTAAACTGCACTAAGATTAAAAATAAATCCCATAGGACTTCTCTTAGTGGTGTTAATCCTTTAAATACAATGCTTATCACTGTAAGCATGTTTATATTTAGCTTAGTGCAAAGACTACTGAAATACCTTCTTTGTTACTTGGATGACTGGATAGCAGTAAAGTTTAATCATAAGGAAATTCATATGTTCATGAAATTCTGGGCCAATACTGCGGATGCCAATATTTTTGTTTGTTTATTTTGTATTTGTTGTCATCTGCATGTGTCTTTGTGCCAGGCAACAATTAAATCCTCATTATTAGAATAAGTTGTTTTATAGTTTTTCATCTTTGAACAGTTAGCCAGAGCACAGCAAATGCAACATATAAGTATTAGCCACTGACGTTGGTAAATTTCTTTTTTTTTGTAATATGTAATATAATTTAATAACATGTAATATAACTGACTTATAGAAATTACATTAAAATAAATTAAATTAAATACTCTGCTGGAAAATGAACAAGCAACTGCAGTTATTGATTATTAATCAGATCTGAGAATAACATTAAACATAAAAAAAAAAACTTTTTCTGTAACAATCAAAAAGATCCATGACTAAACTGATAGACATAGACATATCTTTTGAGATGCTAATGGAAAATGCTGATGCAGACAAAATTTAGAGCATTACTTAAAATGATATTTGTGAGGAATATCTAGCCTATCGTGTAAGGATGCCCAGAAGTAGACTGAAAGCAACAGATTTTCCCTTTTGATGTTTCATGGTCCATATGTCCTCCTTACACTGGTGAGGACCTCACAACTCAAACGTTCTCACACTCCAGCTGCTGGTATGCAAATAGCACTGTTGCTGGAGACTTTCATTTTCCTACTTGTTGAACAGAGCATAAGCATATGAACACACACACACACACACACACACACACACACACACACACACACACACGGACTCAATAAAGACATAAAGAAGCACGGAGACAGCAGACGAGACTTTCCAGCTTATTCTGGGGTTGCCTCTCATGCACAGGCCCCACCCTCCCCTGTGTCTCCCCCAGCTGCTGGGACCTCTTGCTTTGCGTCACTCCCACCGATCCTATTGTCCTCCACCTCATGCTGCCAACCTCCAACCCCTGACCCAAGACTTTACCCTTTTCAAACTCTCTAGTGCCCCCCCCCCAAAACCCTTATTAGATGGAGCCTTCTCCTTTCAGCTCATTCAGACCCCTCCATGTCAGGATTCACTGTCAGCACTATGACAACAGAGAAGCCAGCACACATACTACTTTAATACCATTGTTACATGAGGCTCCTCCACTGTCTCAAACCCCCGCATCCTGGGGTGGATCCTGGAAGGATGTGAAAGTTGGTTGTAACCTGAACCTGACACTTCCAACCCTGCAGAGATGTGTTTGTTCCTTATGTGGGCTAAGTGCTTAACAATAAGTGGTAAATACAAAGTATCACAGGAAAGGAACAGAAGCTAATCTCTCTAGTAATTGTATACAGTCCACTCTTGCTGACCTCTGTGAGGGAGGGTCAGTCCATTACTTTATTGCTTTAAGCACCAATAAGCAGTTTTCCAACAGCAGATACTGCAACATCCTGTTGATCCAACTGGACATTACAATGTGTCTACTGCTCCAAGTAGAACCCATTTTTGGCACCATTTGTGATGCTGTCTCATTATCAGTGTGTCAACACCAACTGTTTTATCCCATCATGATGTTTTGCTATATGCAAACAGATGATGCATAATACACACACCCCTGTAGATCATAAATCATATTGTGCTTTTCATTTCTACAGCTCTGTATTATGACAAAAATAACTGGCTGTCTAAAGTGCTTTGCTTGGCACTTTGTTTTTTGGAGATATGGAGCTCTCAGTGCAACAGGAAACCAGATGAGTTACTCACATGTTATTGAACACATTCAAGTCAAATTAACAGCAATAAAAGCAGAAAGATTGGCCATGAAAATGTAACGCATATAAATGTGATCCATATGACTAGGGGGTATATTTCCAAATATAAGACACATTATGCATACATCAAGTATTTCATACACTTTTCACACACAAACCCATGAGATCTCATAGGTTCAGTTGCTTAAAGCTTACACTGTATATTACATATGATTTTTCCAACATTATTTTTCCATTTTCCGCTGTGGTCGCTCTATTGTTTTTGCATACGTTAGAGGCCAAAAGCTAAGATGACTTATGAGACCTCTCAGTGGTGTAGCTATAATATTCATACAGCGAACTGATCTCTTCTCTGGTCTGCGTGTGGTTATGGGGTCAAGTTGTTTTTCAGACAGAAACATCTGGGATTTCCTCCCCCCTGAAGCTGCTGTTCACCGTTTTTTGGGGGTTTTTTTTCTCCTGCATACAGTAAAGCTACGAGTGGCATCTTAAAAAACAATGAAATGCGCACGTGGTAAAAGACACACATACTCAAATACTCAAGTTGTGTAGTTCAAGTTGAATTAATGTCAAATCTAGAATTCAGCAGTTTAGTCAAATTAAAATCCATCTTCTCAAACCCCCAATCAGCCTGTGTCTGCAAAGAAAAAGCCTTCCCAAACATTCTCCCCAAGCTATTGGGTTTCCTGCAGCTGTCGCTATAAAAAAAAGCTCAGCCATTGCTGATTTTCATCTGCTTGGCAGAAGTGCCTCTTCCTGTCTATCATGCCTTTCTCTGGAGGATAATAGGCAGACAATGCAAACTCTCACTTGGAAATCTTTCACTTGGTCAGGAAAATGATTCCTGGCAGGAGAGAATGACTCCTCTTTTATCACATGTGGCACCTAATCAAAACAACATTAGCAAAGAGGAGTCATGTGCATCTCCTGCATCTTACATAAGCAACAAGCTTTGAAAATTAGTTTGAACATGATTTGCTTTTGGAACAGCAGCATGACGTAAAAATTTGAATATCTTAAATATAATTTTACAGATAATTCTAAAAGGCAAAGAAAAAGTCATAAGGGATTGCATGAGTATTCATTTAAATTCCTGCTTAATTCATCCCAAGCGTAGCACTTGGCTGCATCCCAATGGTCCCAGGCTGTCTGGCAGGGCTCTTCATATGGTGAGCATTTCTCATTGGTGTGCTGGGGTACCCCAAATGCTTTTGTCTTACGGTTGTTTAGCAGCTGCGTAAAAGCACTGAGGACAAAGGCCTATCTGTGGAGAGTTGAATACACTCAGTGGGCACACAGCCAACAGCTCAACCCTATAGGCTCCCACAGTTTAAAAGCGGACTAATGTATTCATCTCTCACTCCTGACAGATGATCTTACAGTGAAATTAGCTGGAGGCACCTTTATTTCTTTTCAATTCATCTAAGTAGTTTTACATTTGAACTATGGCCACATCAAACTCCTACCACCAAAGCCAATACCCCTTTTTCTTTTTTTTTTTGCAATTTTAGAAAAGATAGACCTACTGAAAAATTTTATCTGATCCTTTTTGCCCATGTTGCACCTCTTAACTAAGTTCCACAAAATTTAGGATGTTCGGTTTTGCATAATCTAGACAAACAAATGGCACTAAAACCATTCCTTGACTCTTGCCCAAGTGTAACCTCTGGAGGCTGAATATCAAACCAACATAGAAAACTGCAGTTCCTGTAATGGCCACAACACTGGCTCCAAAAGTCAACAAATGCAGACTCCAACGTTAAAATGGCCAATGTTACAGCAAATAAAGGCATGTTTACAATAAAAAACACCTCTGTAGATCTATGGATACTTTCCTCCTCCGTATTAACTCTAATAACTTCAGTTTTGGTGAGTTAATTTCTAGTATTTTATTAGTCTGTTACTTAGCACTAATAATCAGATGTGTGTCTCTGCACATCGCACCCATACAGTTTATGGAGACAGCTCACTATCTAGATTATAACTTAACCCACTCATCCAAATAATAAACTTAAAAAGAGTACTTAGCTGGCACACCTTCTAAACCTAATTTCTTTACACACTCTAGAGCTAGAAATTTTTTAATTAATTATATTTTATAATTTTTTTTTTAATTATTTAAAGTTGCATCTGTAATTTTGAAGACTGTTTCCTGCTTCTTGTTCAGTCAATCATACTTGAAATTTTAGAGAGACAAGAGACAAATTTGTTTAAACCATGGCCTCGGTGAGTCTGGAAAAATTTAACAATCCTCGGGGGTGAAGTGCTCAAATTAGCTGTCGCACCTGAGGGCAATCTAAAAGCAAATTGTTTGTAGCTGTTCCAAATTGCCACAAGCAATGCTGGGGTGAAAAGCTACACTTTAGAGACAAGATAAGAAGTAGCGGTTTCAGATTCAGTTGGAAACCTACACATGCCTGAAACATTTGTTAAGACCAAAAATAGCTCTCTGTCAAAACAACTCACGATACAACTTTGTGTTTTGTATGCATGAGCCCTACGGTTTGGCACCTCGTCATTTAAGTGCCTGATATGGCTTCTAAAGCACAGTCTGAAGGCAACCTTTGAGTGCATGTCCTGCCCCAGCATTTAACCTTAGTGGTTAACCCATGGCTCTAGACACCTATTTCATATCCCATCAGTCACAGTTTAGAGCCATTAGCTAGCATAGGTGTCTGTCCTTAGGCATACTATTCTGTGTAAAGAAATCAGTCACTATTCCACCTCACTTGTATTACAATCTATTTACTTCTTTACCCATGACTGGCATAGATAACTGATCATTCTGGGAAAACGTTGACTATTTAACCAATGTCCTGCTCATGGGACACACAGAAAGTGTATCAAAGCACATGCAGTGGGTGTTTTTCTTTGGTTCTGCTGTGGAAAATGTGGCTATCTAGAGCAGTATGGTATGCTTTACTGTAGATAGTAGAAAATGCTGCAGTGGGGCCAAATGCCTATTGGATCAACGAGTAAATGTTCATCAGCTGCAGCGTCTCTTTGCTTACCCCAACCCATTATCTCCCAAAGGCCTTCTGGAACAGTCATCTGACGCTGAACAAAACACTGATACAGATTGCTACTCCACTGGCAAATATCTCCTCTACACTCTGCGTACATGCACTAATGCCGGCATAATGCATTTCCAGTTTAACTTTGTTAATCATGGGTGTCCTTCTGAAGTCTAGCAGATAAGATAAAGGCCAGATTGTATCTTTGGCATATTTTTTTTCCAACACTGTTGCTTGTGCATATCTGAAAAGCTGTTTTTCCCCCGGTATTTTCAGGTTTTTTTTTAGTTTTTAATCATATGGCAGAATAGCGCGCACACACGCACACACACACACACACACACACACACACATCCCTTCAGTTTTACTGTCAATATGCTTTTAGTAAAAAAGTGCAGAGACACATGCTTGAACAAGGATCCCCACTCATGAACATCTATTCTTATCATTTCATGTCGCAATACTCAATGGCTCTCTTTGTAGTCAAAGGTGTTATTAGCTCAACAAATTAACATGAGTGCTTGGGCTAACCTGGCTGTAGGGAAGCAAACTAAAAACAACTGCAAAGGCACATAAATGGGCTGAAGATGAGAGAAGAACTGGAGATATCAGAGGACACAAATTAAAGCAGGGAAAAGTGTCAAGAGATGGTGTCTTGATTGTACTAAAGAGGCATCGTTTGTGAGCTTCATGGGCCTCAACCACTGTACAATTACCAAAGATGCTCTGTCATATGCGTCGCCAAATGGAAAGCAGCCCAGAAATCATGCAGCTATGACAGCAACTACCTCATTATGGAGGTTATTCACAGTAATTAAAGACTGCAAACTGAAGACAAAAAGATATTTAATTACTGATGGTGATATGAAATGTGGCATTAGTTGTAAAGGGTGAGCAACAAACTATATGGACTGAGCTGCACTTCAGACTCTGGAAATCTATGGGATTTAACAAGAAAATACTTTGACTTACACAAGCAAACACAAAACACCAAAGTTCAAATTTGCTCTCAGCACTGGTTTGAACATCTTTGCAGTGACTCATTCTCGCAGTCATGTGTTTTTTTGTTTGTTTATTTCCCCTGCATATCTTGGGAACAGAAGCATGTGTATATGACCACCAGTCTGCCTCGGTGCAGAATGACCATGACTCAACTAAAAGTAGGAAAAATTTATCTGACTTTCTGTTATTGTTCAACCATCAGTTGACAACTTGTTGGTTCCGAAAGTGCAAAAACACCTCCGCTGGCACAGCATTAGCAGTTTAAGGGTCTTTCCTCTCCTCAGACTCCGGATGCAAGGTCACAGCACATACAGTTCACCACATGGGTTTGTGACAGTGATCACTGCTGATGTGTAATCAGACACTTTCCATATAACATCCTAGATCTGATGTAGCCAGAGCGACACATCAGACCCAGCTCCCGTGTTTTTGGGTCATCAAAACACAGAATTGATTCGGTTTAAGCTTGAAATCTTCCTGTAAGTGTTAAATCTTCTATGGTTGAATGTGAGTCTGTACTAGCTGAGCCATAAAACTACAGCAAAGAATTTAACTAAAGACACATTTAAACATTTAAAACTGTCTGCTGTGATTATCTCTTCTTTTCTTGAATTTCTCAATAACAATGACGTAACATTTGGATCTGGTTAGCATCCAGCCTTGATGAACTTTTCCACAAGGCCTCCACAGTGAAAACAGGACACA
>VUQS01033720.1:28845-52470 GCA_015108495.1 Heterochromis multidens
GGGGCCCGTTTTTTTTTTTTTTTTTGTTGTTTTTTTTTTTTCTTTTTTTTCCCCCCATTTTTTTTTTTCCCTCTTTTTTTTCTTTTTTTTTTTTTTTTGCTTTTTTTTTTTTTTTTAAATATAGAAAAGAAAATCAAACACACTACTTTTATCCGCAACTGCCTTGTCATTGTTTGAATCAGATTTTCTCTAAAACATCATCATAGTGGTCCCCCACCCCCCATCCCCACATACACACACTATGAATGCTGTAAGATTGCTTTTGAAGAAGACAATAGTTATGTGTTGTAGATAGAAGAGACAGTTGCAGCACTGTTCCCATGGCAATGGGTTTAGAGGAAATAACTTTGCATTCATCAAGTTTAAAGAATTTTTTTCCAAACACTGGAGAGAAGCTGGGTTTCTGCAAAACCTTAATATTTACTTCAGTGTGAAGGAACCTTTTCCTTAAAATGTGCTTGTTCCCTCAAATTTCTTGTGATCCTTTTACTTTCCATCTCAGCGGTTGTTATCACACTTCTGCTTGCTAAGATCCATTTTCACTTTTTTTTTTATCATTAACAGAACAGATAACATTTAATTTGTTATTTAAAGCAGAATATGGAAGAATATAACTTGGGGTTCATTTGACACATGTGATTAATAGTTGGGAATGAGTCCAGACCATGTGAGACATCTTCCACTTCCAGAACAGGTCCAGGTTTCCAAATTAGAGTTGAACTATTTTATCGTAAGATTTTGGCACTCTGATGAGGCAATTGCCTCGAAATATACACTCACTTAATAATTCCTAACTAATGACTTGATTAGAGAGTGGAGACATCCTAACTTAAAGGAGCTTTATTATCCATTTTCTTCCACTTATCCGTTTCAGGGTCACAAGAGGGGGCTGGAGTCTATCCCAGCTGTCATGGGGTAGAGGCTCACATTCACGCCTACAGCCAATTTAGAATCACCAACTACTCTAACATGCGTGTCTTTAGACTGTGGGAGGATGTAAGAGTACCCAGAGAGAACCTACACAGGTACAGTGAGAACAGGCAAACTCCACACAGAAAGGCCCCAGCCAGGATTCAAACCTGGGATCTTCTTGCTGTGAGGTAACAGTGCTAACCACTGCACCATGCTACATTTAAATAACTGTAAAGCAGTTTTAAATCATTCTTAACAACTTATAGTTGTTAACAGGCTGCATAAGCTTTATACTGTATGCCAGATTTGACAGTGAGTGAAGAACAACAAAGAAGGAGATGAAATGAAGTAAAATGTTTTGTGGATGATGCAATGAACTCCACTTAAAGATTTCTTCTGTATCTTTACATCCTTTATAAAGTAAATCAGTGGTAGTTTATTTGAATACAGTATCAGTGTGTCTATTCTGCCATGGATTTTAAAGGCAAACGTTTAGGGTTAGGTCAGGTTGTGTTTTAGCTGCATACTAAACAAACACAGTTTTATAAACTAGAAGAAATCAGATGAAACTGTGCATGCATTTTGACCTTACCGTTTGTTTTGTCTGTTCATTGGGGTATGCAACATGTGGTAAAATTCAATTAAAAAGTATGAGGAATTTCCTGTTAACTACACCCTGTCCCTAGATTGTTCTAAAACACCTCATGATGAATGTTAGCAGGTTCTGTCATTGATTTATATAAGTTGCATTAATTTTTTTTTTCTTTTCTGTTTTCTTGAGTTACTTGTGGGTTGCTCCAGTCCTTCCTGGTTTGAGTAAAAGAGGAGGCTGAGGGTAGAGCTGGTTTAAATGCAGAGGCCAACCAAATCTGTTGTGACAGCATGGGGAGAATGGGGTTTCTTTATAGTAAATTTAGTTAATGTCCCTCTGGTTTCCCCTTTGTGTTTGAAATGGTTTCCTCCACTAGTATATAGATTGAGCTGTCTCTCATTTGGTTAGGTTAGTTTGTTGAGTTAAGAGCTTGGTTTGCAGAGCCTTATTTTTGAGTGTGGGTCTGTTTAGATGACCCACTTATTTCTTAAATTACCCTGTTTTCATGGTTATGTATTTTTGATATGATTTTTTTTTATCTTTTTGTGGTATAATAAAACCCACATTTTGAAAATCATACCTGTGCCTATATGTCCTTTGAATGCTTTGTCCCTTACAGTGGACATTTTTAACATTACTGTCAAGAAAGCTCTGGTGCCCTTTTATAATCTTCCATGTGTTTATCTAAAATATAGCAATAAAGTGTGAGCTATAATGCAAATAATCACATTAAAACATCTGTTAAAAAACCCCCAAAAAGCCCCCAAAATGATTCACAAGAAATGCTTCTGTTTAATAAAGAAAAAGAAAAAAAACAGCAAATTTAGGAAGGTGTGGGAAGTGTGGAAGGCATTTAAAAGGCATGCTGGACATTCATCAGATTTGGGGTGAAAAACAAGGTCCACTTTGAAAGACAATTCCAAGGTAAATTCAGCTGTGGCACAGCTGTGATAGAGTAAAACTTTCTGATAGTTTACAGCAAGACAAACATGATGAGTAGGAGACGAGACGTGGCACTGGTTCAGTCAGGAAGACACTGATGCTTGATAATGGCAAACAATGTTACTGTGGGCTGTCAGCAATCTTTTGCCTCTTTGCAATTCAGCTTACAAGCTAAAAATGTATTGCTTCAACAGTAGGTAGTATTTAAGTTTCAAATTCCCTACTGGGACCGAAAACATCATAGACAAACCTCTCTAGAACAGTACGCTGCTCACTCCCATACAACCAGATTCATTTTAAATGTGACAAGCAAGTCATCTTTAATGCATTATTCTATTTGACAGGCTGCATGCTAATCACTTTAATATTTGTGCAAGCACATCATGTCTTGTATTCTGCCACTTAGCTTTTAACTGTATACCTTTACACACCCCACTAAATGGCACATTTCATAATGACACTATCTCTGCCACAGAAATGTTCCCACCAAGAATAAGAATACTCAGTAGAGCACTCCATAAATAAATATTCTCCATAAATATCTTTAAAAAAAGGCAGGGAACAGGAAAAATTGATTGAAACTAGTTAAGCAACTGAAATTGTATTCAGTCTTCAATCTATTCTTGCATCACTTTGACAGCAGAACAACCACAGTGACAACGCTCGGCGAGACAAGCCTGCAAGCCAGAAATAGATAAATTATGAGTTTGTGTCAACATGGAGCAGACATTGGCCAGGAAAAAGTACGTGTACATGAGCTGTTTGATGCTCGGGTGACTGCACAGAAACTGGAACTCAGGAGAGACGTCCTGACATGTAGATATAAGTAAAACATGATGGATTCACTGTTGCTTGAAAAGTAATTGCTTAACAAACTGAACAGAGCATTTGATAAGATGTATACATCCTGTAGAAACAATGTGGCATTTAAAAAAAAAAATCTCTCTAAATGGGTAGACGTGGAGTGACTGTGGAGGATGTTTGGGGGTCTAGACTGGGGATCAGTGGGTTTTCAGTGCTCAGTGATGGAGAAAGGCTCTGTGGCTGTCAGTGTGCTCCTACTGATGAAGGAATGCTGTGATTGACAGATGAGTCTTAGTGAAGACCACCACTGCTCTCTTAACTCAGCTTGAGGGATAACACACCCTATAAGGAGGTGCATCCTTACAAGAATTTAGGCTGTTTATTGGCCTGTGGTTCACATGAATCTATAGCTGCTATAACTAGAGAGAAGTAAACATTTTTGCATGTGCCTGTGTTTCAGCCAAACTGTTTGTACTGTATAATCTAAATGACTTTATCATTCTCTTGTGTGCAATGTAGGAGCCTCAAAACAGCTTCATTTTGCTATGAGAGAGAGAGCTTATGATAATTGTGTTGGGTGTTTTGGCACTAGAGAATTCTCAAATCCTTCCGTGTCTTCAAGAATCCTCTCATTAAATCCTTTGCATTCTTCCTCCAGCATGTTGTCTCTCCAAAATAGCTCCAGCCACAAGTTACTTCTCTGCATCCCTGCTAGGCCCCGAGATCAGCTCCATGAGTTGAATTATAGAGCGAAAAAGTCATTAAGTGGGATAAAGATACAAAGAATCGATGAGGCAATGGATACTCCGAAGCTCCCAATTGTCTTCAGTCCAGTGCACATGAGCATCAGGGTGGTGTAAAGCCTGCGTGTTGTTTCCAGGTGAGCTCTCCAGTCAGTCTACAACTCCTCGGTTACTGAGGGGGATCAATGATGGCCACCTACCCAGACTACACAGGGCCTCAGCCATGTTCTCCCTAAATAAACAGATCTATGTACAATAATAAATGCAAACAAAACATTAAGGCCATTAATTTTGGATGCAATGTTATAAGAGAATATAAAGTGGAGGGCCCTTCATTTAATTTTATAGTTATAAATTGTGCAGCAAATCCTGATGAACATCACAATAAACCCGATGATGTAAAACCCTTAATTCCCCATAGAATAACAGGCAGCAGCAACTAATCTTTGTTGTGGGTAGGCAGCTTTAAAATAGCGCCTGTCCTGAGTCTGTAATTTTAATAGCTATGTGGAAACTGCTGGATAAATGAGACCGACAGGCATTTCTTGTCTAAAGGATTGTCCTGTTTTATTCACAGAGAGAGGCCCACATCTCTCTCTCACTCTCTCCCCTCAATGACAAGCAGATCTGACTTGTTCTCCTTTAATTATGTGACCCACCTGGGCTGAGGTCTTTCCTTATGGAAACTAATGACCAATTGAAGCCCTGGTTTGGTGTCATTACACAGACATGCCAAGTGCAGCTGTCTCAAAGATGGGAAATAAAGGGCTTGAGTGCAAAGAGAATTTTGGCTCCTACCAGAGGGAAATGTATTCATTAGAGAAAATACCTGGTTTTATAGGTGTTACTTTTGCCTTGAACCAGACACAATCACAGTGGAGCTTTCCACATAAATGTTTGGCACAAGACAAGGCAAACTGTTTTTTATCTGAAACTATATATGAAAACACACTACATGTACCAGTTGTTCAATAATTCATGCAATCATTCAGTATTTATAATACTTTAGAACAAGCCATACACAAGACCTCTGTTGATACACTGATGTTAAAGCCTCAGACTAGAGTGAGCCATACCCTCCTGTGCACAAGACAAAATGTGACACTTTTATGACAGCATCAAAGGGGAAGAAGAGGATGGCTTGACCTCAAGCTGAGAAGGACTGAGATGATCTGTTAACTGGTTAGTAGCCAAGTGTCAGGCTAAAGTGCAATAAGCATGTGATGTGCTGGCAGTAATCCTACAACAGGACTCCTGCACTTGGCTTGATGTGAATGAAATATTTTCTTTTCTCACTAAGTTTAGCTGCTTCCTCCTCACCACATGCCTGTGCGTTCATGTGGAATGAGTCATTCATGCCTGTGGTCCATAAAGCCTCACAGCCCACTCACATCCTCAAACTGCCAGGTCCCTATCCACTCTCTGCACCACCAGCAGCTTATATACATATATATTGAACAATTATCACCCAAATCTATGTGGCAGCCGTCTAAACCTCAGTTCCTCCACCCTCAGGCTACAGCCACCCTGTAGTAGCCTTTATTTCCTGCTGTCTCCGTCTGTGTTTGTCAGTCAGCGCTCTTCGGTCTCGCTCTGGGAGGCCAACCTTTCAGCAATTCCAATGATGTGCCTTGGAAATCTGTTTCCAGGGCAACCGGGGTACCAAATACTCTCCCAGCAGCATCTCGCCGGTGCGTCCTCCTTTGTTTACACTCTTGATATCTGTGAGGATGTAGGTTGCTCTAAACACATTTGGATGGGAACAAAAAAATAGCACTGCAAATATATAGACAGGAATGGGGTCAGAGTCACCCAGTCAATTTTATGTTATAGACCCACATTATGTAATATGATTTAATGACACTCTTGAAAAATGGATTGTGGACCTACTTTGTAACAAGTCACATTCCAAGTACATGCCGATTTAACTAGAAGGCCACACTATTCACCTTAAATGCTGTGCATCGCCTCTAGAAAACACGAAAATATTCTAAAACCAGTTGATCCTAACGCGCAGCTGCGCGCTCCCAGAGTTTCCCCATCAAACCTATCTCCTGAGGTAAATGCTATCATTTAAAAGTGTCGTCATTTAAAGACACTGGAGACAATGTCTGAGTGTCTTTCAAGTGATTACCTTGCTCGTTTATTTGACTTATTGAGAACCAACTCACGTCCGCCACTTTTAAGCCTTGCGCTTGCGCGTAACTCAACCGGGAGCTGTCCAAGTGCTGAAATGAGAAAAGGCGTTCCTCTCTCATTCCTTGACGTCCCCCCCACCTGAAAAAGATCTCACTTCAAGAGTAACAACGTAAGCCAACGGGTTGTTCTCCTCAAAGCCCGCTCTTACATTTCAGTCAACCCCACCGAAGCAGAGCTTCCAGCTGATGCGTCTTGGAGTTTCACCTTCTCGACGTCTGGCCACAGGACTGATGTTTCTTCACACCTACGCTTCGAGAAATCTGTTTTCGGGAGTTTCATAAAACTGCGTTGAGGAATGTCTCCCGTATTTTTATGTGACAAAAGAACACCCAAACGCCCACGACTTGGTCCGGAAGAAAGCGGGGTCCCTATTTGGATTATGTGTTTGACTAATGTAAACATATGGAAGAAATAGAAAAGTGAGCACATGGGGAAACCACCAGGAATGAATCGCTCCTTCATTAAGGTTTTAGCAGCTTTATTTACATATTTGATGGAGTCAAACAACTTCAGGTAGGCGAATCTACTTATCAAACGCATTTGATTTCATAGCTGTAAAACACTTTATTTCTTCCAACTAAAGTTTGGAAAATTATTTGATGGAAGTTTTTGATGTCTTGGTTAAAGAAATTGCATAAAAGCATCAGTAGTGAAGATTTTCTGAACAAAGTTGGCAATTGAATTGTGTGTGCTTTTATTTTCAAAACTCTTTCTTGATAAAGATTTTAATCATTGATTGTTTTGTCAGTATTATTCCGAAACTAAAATACAAAACAAATAATATCGTTATAGGGGAATTTGGTCTGTTCTAAAATGATTTTAAAGTGACGTTTACGTGTATGATGGTATTTTCGGTTCCCCTGTGGCAACAAAACATTGCAATAAAATATGGCTACAGCATGGTGTGGTATCTGTGTGTGAATCTTGCATTAGGAACAGAATAATCCTTTCTTAGAGGAGATGCCCACGACTTCGAAATCCCATCCGATACGTTTGTGCGCATTAACGCATTTTTCTGGTTTCGCTGTTCGTGCCCATCACTCCGAGGCAGCTGCTAGGCGAAAGATAAGGTTTAACTCCCGGTTCCGAGCTCTGACTTGTGTGTGATCCAGTGATTTTTCTCACCATGTGTGCGTTCCAGAGTTGTGGACGCCAAGGAGCACGATTCCAGATCATCCTCCAACATGTCTCCATCAGACTTTCTGGACTCACTCATGGGTCGCACGTCTGGGTATGACGCGCGAATAAGACCGAATTTTAAAGGTTTGTTTGTCATGATCTTTGTGTTTTGGCAATCTGGGAACACTTTACTTCACAAATCCCTAGAAACACAGCAAAGTTGAACATCTTTACTTATATGATTCACTGAATGACTCAGAACACTCGATCACTTCAGTCATCAGTAACATGATTGTTCCGGCTTGAATGAAACCACAGATTAATTCCTCATTATAACATTGCATGCATGTTTTCATTTCCTGAAATTGTGTCAGGCAGAATCCCCATCAGCATAACATAATTTAAAACTGGAAAAAATTGAGGCTTGTAAATATCTCCGTCACAAACAAAAAGATTGGTTCTTTCAGTAGACAGGGATGCCACCATGACAGGCCAAATGATGGATGGTGCCCCTGTGGCAAGGCTGCAGGCTACTGACTTCCTCTGTTGTTGTTGCTGCTGTGATGCTGAGGACAGACACAGCATCTGTCACTGGAACAGAGCTGAGCGAGAAGAGGCTGGCCCAGCGGGGTTCAGGCCCACTCCAGGCTGGGTCAGGTGGACTGGGACTTGTTGGGTAGCTGAAGCAGCGAGACAGTACAGCACAGGAGCTGATCAGCAGGACGCAGAGACACATGGCCCAGATCTTTCCTCCCCATTTGAGGGAAAGGGAAAAAATGTTTATTGCTGAGATGGACTCAAGATAAGAGGAGGATAGCCTGTTTAATACCAGCTGGCATTTTTTGTAAAGGGATGATGCATCGCTTCTAGTGAAAAAAAAAAAAGCCTGATTTTAATGTTGCTGGTTGTTCTTTATTTTGAGGGCACACACACACATTGTCCTGAATACACACACATACATTTTCTGGCAAGGAAAAAAACCCCCACACATTTGCATGAGCTCACTGCATCGTAAATAGATGATTTTGCTCCTGAACCTGCTAGTCACACTTTGAAGAGTGTTGAACTCGTTTTCTGAAGGTTGCCCTAGATTTTCTTTGCTGAGTTTGTCGTCAGCAGGTACTGCTGTATTTTTCTGCTTCCACTGTTAAATGTAGCAAGCTAACGACAAACTGAGGCAAATATTAATACCAAGCTCCATGCAATATTGATGAAGAAAACACAGGGGAAGGGCACTAGGAAGGGCTTACAGCTTCACTTATCAGAGAGAGAGAAAAAAGATTTGCTTTGACTTTAAATGGCACATAACCTGCCAAGCCTCGCAACGAGATTTCAGCTCAGCCTCCTCTATAGAAAAAAAAAAAAAAAATGACACTATTCACCAAAGCAAGCTGGGTACTTCTTACACACAGTGTTGGAGAGAAGCTGCTCAGATTTGATACAAAGAAGAAAAGATTATTGTAGAACTGCAACCAGGGGGTGTTTTCACTTTAAAATACTCTGTAGACAACTTTCCTAATTGATTATAAGTTAATTGTTTAGTACAAAGAAAGGGAATGTCAATAACAATCCCAATTTGGCATATTTTAACCATCACCAAAACTAAAATATTTGTCAAATAAAATATTCACATTGTGTGATGTGGTTTATACTTAAACAACTCATTAGTTATTAGAATAGTTAGCATTACATTTTGAGGGGATTTTTAATCGATTATTCAGCCAAATTTGTTTGTGTTTGTGTGCATGCTTGTGTCTGCATGTGCATGTCTCCTCTTTTGATGTGTAAACACAAGAAAACGTGTTTACAGCACGTTAAACTTGAAAGATTGCCCACATTACCATACAAGACATCATTGCATCATTATAACATTAAGCTGACACAGCGGTGCCATTACTAATTAATAGATTTTTCCTGCCCCGAAGCTCCCTCGAAAACAAAAGTTAAAAACACCGCTGGTTCTATGAATGCATATTTTACCTTTTCCTGCAGAAATATCTTCCCCACCTGAAACCCAGTCATCATTGATGATACATCTGGTTTAAGCTTTTTCCTGTCATGTCATTGTCATTCCATTTCACAGGTCCCCCTGTAAACGTTACATGCAATATTTTTATCAACAGTTTCGGCTCTGTCACAGAGACAACTATGGTGAGTTCCTTTGGTATTTGGTCGATTTTTGTCCTGTACAATGTGTCAATATGTTATCTATTCCTCAACCTGCAGGTCCACCAGTTAATGTTACCTGCAACATATTTATCAACAGCTTTGGTTCTATAGCAGAAACTACAATGGTGAGTTGAGTGTTGTATTTGGACATGTTCTAAAGCCCTGATCTCTCCTATGGAGTTACGACCGAATCATCCTGTTTTTACTTAGCCTAGCTGACCTTTTTTAAAACATCCTTCCATGCCATGTCTTCCTATTCATTAAAAAAGATTTAGTTCTTTGCCATCAAGAAGTTTATTGGCGGGGTATCCAGTCAAATATTGGTTTCTGCTCCCATGAGTCCAGGTTTACTATTTCATACAACAAATCCCAACAAGTCACTTAAGCAGAGCCAATAATTGACAGTGGGGGGCTGGGGCTTTCAAACAATCTGATGTGCACTACATGAGGTGTTAAGGCATCCAGCTGCTGAAGGGTAAAAATATAAAACCCGCAGGGCTGCAGTGAAACTAATCAGGATCAAAGAATTCATAATGAGTGATAATAACTACTTAGATCATAAATGGAAAATGCTAATTTACGCAGGAGGTGGAACATATAAGACTGCCAGGGAATTACACAGTATTAAGACAGGCATGCAAATGTTTGGAACCGCCAATATGCTGATGAAATGTCAAACAACATAAGGGTTTCACATCATCATGACATATCAATTACACCGAGCTTTGTGATACTCAGTCTACTGCAAACTGTGCTGTCAGATTTCTCCTCTTCAGGCTGTACATCTGATAAACACCTCATTTAGCTTCTCTTGCATAATTTTGAATAAGAAAAGTTACTGATAAGTCAGTCGTTCATGAATGCAGCTTACAACAATATGTAGCCATCAAAATTGATGTGAACACATGTATGATAATCAAGATTAAATAAAGGCACAGATGATGGTATTGCTGGATGATAAAGTTTTTGCAAAATGTGCATTGAAACCCATTTTTCACTCATTTTCCATATTATTATTTGTCATGTATTGTTATTGATGTTACAGGACTGCTTTTGATTTTTCTGTATTACTACAAAAGTAAAAAGATCATCAAAATACACTGGAAGCACCAAAAGTAAAAACACTCATAACCTGTCTGTTATATATATATATATATATGCATTTCATTTATGATTTGTGCATTAGAAAAATGAATATCAATTTTCCTATATTTGCCTTGTCAAATAAAAGGTTATGTAATATTAAAAAAATTATACCAGTGATTGACATTACACCATCAGCATGCATTCTCATAACCTGAATTGCTGTGCTACAAAATATGCAAAGCTGCTTGTCGTCTCTGCAGGATTACAGAGTGAACATCTTCCTACGGCAGAAGTGGAATGACCCTCGGCTGGCATACAGTAAATACCCAGATTCCTCCCTTGACCTGGACCCATCTATGCTGGACTCCATATGGAAGCCTGACCTCTTCTTCGCCAACGAGAAAGGAGCCAACTTCCATGACGTCACCACAGACAACAAGCTGCTGAGGATCTTCAAGGATGGGACTGTCCTCTACAGCATCAGGTGAAGTACTAAACAGGTTGTTATAGACAATTAAAAAGGACTCAAGAATTGCACTAGAGCAGCCTTATCTGAAATTCTTCTAATAATCAATTAATTTTGTGTTAATGGGACCAAACCAGATATTTTAGTTTCCGGGCATTTTTCACCACCGATGTTCTCTAGAGCAAGTGATTAAATGAGAAAATAAATGGTAGGTTAGGCAACAGCAAAAATAATTTTTAGTTTCACATGCATTTTACACAGTTTGATATTAGTGTAGCTGAAGCAGAAATCTCTGCAGAATTAAAGCTGATACTACAGAGAACCAAAAGCTCTGATGCATAGATTACCCCAGGACATGTTCACTTACTGATTTTCTTACACTTCCTCTTAAACATCAAAGACTGTCAATCTACAGCATGCAATTTGAAATTGATTTTTATCTCATCGTGATCACTTCTTTGAAACTGTATAATTTTCTGAATTACAGCACATTCCCATGTGCAATACGACTGCAAGAGGACAAGCAAATCTCAAGGGCACTGTTGAGAATCCAAAGACCAGACTAAGAGCTGAGAAGGAAAGGGGTGTTTTTTCTCTGTGGTGGCCTTTTATTATATATGATAAAAGATTTTTTTTGAAAACTTAGGATACATTCCACCTTAAATACCTGTTAGCCCACTTTTTGGGGTTTCTTTTTGGACAAACTACAGGTATAAAAAACATGTTGTAAAATGTGTTGTATTTTATTACAGTACAAGAGCCACATGCAACATCCAATTTTCTCTGCAGTGATGCGATATAAAGCAGATCAATTCTGAGTCTATTTAGAAAGCGGCTCAACTCTGAGTGGTGCTCAGGTGTAAAGGTATCGCGGGCCGAGAAGAAAAATGAAAGGTGGTTAGCCACGGTCTCCATTCATGAGAGAAATGACAGAGTGGGCAGACTGTGGACCACAATGCATCACAGAAACAATAAGTTGCAGTAATGAAAGTGTAATAGGAACCTGCTGAAGGGTATACTACATGATATGTTGGAGGTTATCACACAGGAGAAAAGAGCAGCCAATACCTGATAAAACCCCCCCAAAAAAGTACCAACTGTAATCAAATTTTTCTAGATTTTTTTCAATCCACGTGTCGACCCGCTAGTTTGAGATTTACTAAATCTTCTTTTGAAATTAAAAAACATTTCTGTTTGTTGCATTTTACATTATGACTTTGTGTCACATTACAGGTTGACTCTCATTCTGTCATGCCCGATGGATCTGAAGAACTTTCCAATGGATGTCCAAACTTGTACAATGCAACTGGAAAGTTGTAAGCACAGATTTTTCTCATTTCTTTTTGCTAAACTCTTTAAAGCGAGAATCCACTCCATATCTAAATTCATCTGTTCTTTTCTGCCTCTAGTTGGCTACACCATGAATGACCTGGTGTTTGAGTGGCTGGAGAATGGTGCAGTACAGGTGTCAGAGGGACTCACCCTGCCTCAGTTTATCATGAGGGATGAGAAGGAGTTGGGCTACTGTACCAAACACTACAACACTGGTCAGAGGACCCAACATTTCTGTCTATGTTTCAAACAGATAACATTTCTCCCAGTTTGATGGCTGAATTGCATTTGTGTGTGTGTGTGTGTGTGTGTGTGTGTTTTCTTGTTGATGAACAGGAAAATTTACCTGTATTGAAGTTAAATTCCACCTGGAGCGCCAAATGGGCTACTACCTGATCCAGATGTACATTCCTTCTCTCCTCATTGTCATCCTATCATGGGTGTCTTTTTGGATTAATATGGATGCTGCTCCAGCCAGAGTGGCGCTGGGAATCACCACTGTGCTTACCATGACCACCCAAAGCTCTGGGTCCAGGGCTTCTCTTCCAAAGGTAAAACCTTTGTTTGTTTGTTTTCTGTTTTTTTTTTTTCTTTTAGCAGTATGATAAGCACAAGCTTCATATGTGACAAAAACAAGCCCATGCTGATTTTTGGTTCACATGGGATTTGAACCACGTTCCCACAGATGGAAAGTCTTTGCTGTTTATAGTAATTTGTATAACTCACCCGATCTGGTCTGAAAAGACCTGTGATTGGCCAAAGTGCATCATATCACATCACAGGTAGATTTTCTAAAGCCAGAAAGCAATATGTATCTGCTGGCAAGATTGTCTTCAGGTGCTCTGGCTTCTTCCCACAGTCCAAAGACATGCTTGTTAGGTTAATTGGTTGTATGTCTCTCTGGGTGAGCTCTGTGATAGACTACGATCTGTCCAGATTTACCTTGCCTCTCACCCTATGACAACTTGGACAGCTTCAGCCCCTCAGCTAGGAAAGTGGAAGGATGGACAATGCAGTCAATATGAAGTTAAATAACAACAGTTTAAATATCAAATGTTATCTAAGGCTGATCTGAGGATGGCATTTTAAAACATGACTAGCTGTGGTTTAACATCTCTGCATCTCATTGCTAATACAAAAATCCACCTCTGAATTATTTATTTTTTTGTAAGTATACATCCATCGTGTAATTATATTGATTGAATATATGATTATCATACATATTTTCCATTTAAATTCATGCAAAACAATTTATTTTATAACCATAACTGTAATTGGTATTTGAATAAATTCTGTCTGACACTGCTAGAAAGCATTCATAGTTTATTAAAAGGACAGTAAGTCCCTGCAGTTTTAATGTAGCTGTAGGGACCTAGAGTCCCAGCTGTACCTTAAAACAAAAGCAACCAATGGATCAAACAGATTTTACTATTTCTTCTTCAGGCAGTCAGTGCAAGGAGACGAAAATGGGTGGTGCTCCTTTAATGTGAGACTCAGGCATCAACATTTCACACAGAGGATGGATTTATAACTCAAAAATAAACACTGAACCAATTGAGAAAACAAACAAAATAAATCAAAGCATTCTTCACAGTGGACTGTTTAAACTACAGTTCAGAGCTGTTGTGAAAGCCACTGTAATACATCAGAGGATAAGATAGTCGTATTTGGGATTTTATAAAAGCACAGCTGGGCCTGATATCTATAGTTCACAATATTCAACATTTTTGTCATAGTCTGTGGTAATTTCAAGGAAGAAAAAAATTCACATATTGTGAAGGGTACTGCAGAAACACTCTGAGTCAGACGATGATCAATCACACATCAGTCTGCACATGAGCACTAAAGGCCTCAGTCTCGTCAGAGATTCTCACATTAAAGACACGTATACTGATAAATATTTAAAGGCAAGCCTTTGAGAGCCTTGGTACATTTACAATAACTCAACATGCCTTAAGTGCCCTCTAGAATTTGAGATGTTTCTCCACATGCTAATCAGCTGTCACGCAGGGATGGGGTCACACCGATGAAGAGAAAAGGGTTTCAGCCTCATCTTCACTTTCTCAAAAGAAACAGATCAAAGCCAGTGAACTACAGGTACAATGTAATACTACAGTTCTAGTTCTCTTGGCAGTTAAGGCAGTAATTATTTCCTACTGTTAAAGCCTTGCAATCACTGACACCGCTGGCAGCTCTGACACACTTGTTAGCAAACATCATCTGTAATTACAGCTATTTAGAAGTCACAATTAACTGAAGGAGCAAAATAAAAGGGAAAAACACAAAGTGGCTGTGGATCAACTGAAAGATATAACAAAACTCAGGACTCAAGTTTAACAAAGAAAAGTATTACAAAAATTAAACGATGATTTCAGTTAAAGGATGCAGTCGTACTGTATTTGAACTATTAGCCGATGCTGTCACCTTAAAGGATCTAACAGACAAAATCTTCTTTCTCTCACAGGTCTCCTATGTGAAAGCCATTGATATCTGGATGGCTGTGTGTCTGCTCTTTGTATTTGCTGCATTGCTAGAATATGCTGGGGTTAATTTTGTCTCCAGGCAACAGAAAGAGTTCCTTCGCCTGAGGCGAAGACAAAGAAGGAATCACAAGGTAGGCTTTTAAAGTCTTCACAAGGTTGCTCTATGGACTTCAAACTTTTTAGCCACATTAGCAGTGTGTCTGGGAACCCAGCCACAGGGAGGGCCACAAGCCAGTGAACTGGTAGTACTGGTCCCAAGTTGGGATAAATGGGGAGGGTTGCGACATAAAGGGCATCCAGTGTAATATTTGCCAAATCAAACATGCTGATCATCAAGGCTGAGATGGCCTGGACATGTGCAGAGGAGGGATAGTGGATATATTGGGCAAAGGGTGTTCAATATGTAGCTGCCAGGCAGCAGGAAAAGAGGCAGACCACAGAGAAGGTTGATGGATGTAGTGAAGGAGGACATGCAGAGGGCTGGTGTGACAGAGGAGGATGCTAGGGATAGGGTGAGATGAAGGCAGATGATCTGCTGTGGCGACCCCTAAAGGAAGCAGCCAAAAGAAGAAGAAGAAGAAGAAGAAGAAGTGTGTCTCTGGGGATGAGCATGCTGCCCAATCAATAATACCTCTTTGGTCTAAAATAAATGAATTGCCTTAAATTCTGTAAAACATTTGTGTTGCTCATGAATGAGCATGAATCACAGTGGGTCAGGTCTCACACTTTTTGTTTGAGATACAAATAGTCAGAATACTTACCTGTATTTCAAAATTTACCTAGTGAATTACTTTAGAATTTGGTATAAAAGCTCATGAGTCCCAAAAGATGTAGCATAACTGTAATGTGCTTGAACCAAGAGCAGACTCAAATGTAGGAATCAGTCAGAGCTCAGGGTAAAAGTCTGTAAACCTTGTTTTAATGTGCAGAGCAGGGGTCATACACAGGCAGACTGTCCATGAAGCAAACAGGACGGCAAAGGGTAGGCAGTAGGCACAGTTTGAAAAACAGTCCCAAAAACTCCAGGGATTTAAAACTCATAGGAATCAGGCACAGGCAGAAGGCATGAGGTCATACAAAGACAGTCAATAAAACACAGGTACAATGTTGGAACACTCAACAAAAGCTGAGAGAATAAAACAAGGGGAGAAACTTCAAACCAAAAGGGGAGATGATTTTTCAAAGTCCATGCAGGTCGTCACACTGATGACTTTGGCTGCCATGAGATTGGCTTTTGTGATATTCAGTAAAATGTTTCAGTATCTTTTGGATGGATTTCTACCAAACTTTGTCCAAAGATCTGGATGAATTGTCAGTTTGATTCAATTTTATTTGTACAGCACCAAATCACATAATATGCTTATATGCATTTATAAGTATATGACAATTACCATCCTTAAACCTTTGATTTGGATAACGATCTTTCAACTTAACAAGAGAAAAAAGGAAGAACTCTCATGTGCAACCAAGGAGGGACCCTTCATCTGCCATAGGAATACATTTGATGTTTGGTGCACAGAATAACAGAATAGTAAAGAATAATAACAGTCTTGTTTTATGTCCAAATACCTGCAAAACTGTTTACTTCCCATTAGCACTAACCCAATTTAATATAAGGACCATATAAACTTGTCAGGGGTGCTGAAGAAATGCACCTTTATTATTGTTTGTCCGAATTAAGATTCACCCCCTGCGACCCTGAATTGGATAAGCAGAAGAAAATAAATGGATGGATGGATGAATTAAGATTCATCTCCTGAAGCAATCTTGGTAAATGGTTTTTCACCACAGTGCATCAGGTTATCTTGGGAATTTTGCTAATTAATTTGAAAGTGCAATATCTCATGATTAATGTTCATATTCATGTAAGTTTGCTGAAAAGCCGTCAGCAATTACGAAGTAAAGCCGAACATTTGAGCTGCAGGCTTTTAAAAAGATCTAGCAAACTCATCCACATGTGCATGTGATTTTTCAGGATGATGATCTGCGTGAAGGCCGCTTTAATTTTGCTGGCTACAACATGAGTCAATGTCTGCCAACGAAGGATGGCTCAGCTGTGAAAAATGCTGTTCCAGCTCCGAACCCTCAACAATCAGCCTCGAAGGACATAGACACCATGAGGAAAAAGTTTGTGGACAGAGCCAAGAGGATAGACACAATCTCACGGGCCGCCTTTCCTCTGGCTTTCCTCATCTTCAATGTCTTCTACTGGGTTACCTACAAAATCATCCGGCATGAGGACATCCATAAAAAGTAAAGACTTTACCCTCGCTTGATAACATATTTTTCATTTCTCAGATTGAGAAATGCTTAGAAAGCACAGGGAGATGAGAGGGGAAACTGTGCATTGAGAGGCACCATTGTGGTAATGGTGGTGCTCTTTCAGGGATAACGTACAATATTTATGAATTGTAAAATAATGTTCATGATCTGATAATGTGAACAGTTCTTCAGAAACAGATGCTTTATTTGTTCTTGTACTGCTGCAAAATATTTTCTGAAGAATATAGAGAATATAGAGGTCAGCTCAAGACTCACTAACATGCTGGAGAAGATGGACCAAAATTATTTTGAATCAATTCAGCCTTGAGGTCTACAACCAAGGAACAGAGGAACATTCCATGAATCCGTAACTCTAAGGTAGCTCAGTCAAGCCCTCATTTTGCAAATTTTCTTACCAAGGTAGCGTAGGACTGTTTTATAATGTACTATTGTCATAGCACTTCCAACCTGTTTATACAAAACACAGTTCTAATAATGGCAGTTCTCAGAACTTTTGGGGCCAGGGACCTCTAAAAAATATTTTCCAAGAAACCCTTAACAATCCTAACACATAACACTTAGCTGATTTGGTCTTAGTATCACTAGATGATGTGGAATAACTCAAACATTTCTTAATGCTTGTCAGATGGCTAGATGGATAATAAGCCAAGCTAGACAGCAGCAGAAAGAGTCTGCTCCACCCTTAAAGAAATACAGTGCTGTGAAAAAGTATTTGCCTGATATATATATATTTTTTGCATATTTGTCACAATTACATGTTTCAGATCATCAAACAATTTTAATATTAGACAAAGATAATGTGAATAAATACAGCATTTATCCTTTAAATGATGATTTCATTTATTAAGGGAAAAATGCAATCCAAACTTGTGTCATTACCTCCTAAACCTAATAACTGGTTGTGCCACCCTTGGCAGCAAGAACTGCAATGAGTCTTTTTTGGCCCACTCTTCTCTGCAGAATTGTTTAAATTCAGTCACACTGGAGGGTTTTTGAGTGTGAATGGACTGTTTAAGGCCCAAAGCATCTCAGTCGAATTTAAGTCTGGATTTTGACTAGGCCACTACAAAAACGTCATTTTGTTTTTTTGAGCCATTCAGAGGTGGACTTGCTGGTGTGTTTCAGATCATTGTCCTGCTGCATAACCTAAGTACACTTTGAGCTTCAGGGAACAAAATGATGGCTGGACATTCTCCAGGATTTTCTGGTAGAGAGCAGAATTCATAGTTCCATTAAGTACAATAAGTCGCCCAGGTCCTGAAGCAACAAAGCAGCCCCAGACCATCACACTACCAGCACGTTAGACTGTTTGTATGAGGTGCTTTTGTATGAAATGCTGTGTTAATGGGACACAAACCTTCTATGAGTAAATGAGTCAGTGACTTTGTTTCTCATCTTTTCTTGAGTTTCTTTAGAACATGTCATAATATGTTGCTTTTTGAGCTCTTTTAGCCTACTTCACTTTGTCAGACACATTCTATTTAAGAGATTTATTGATTCAGCAGGTCTGGCTGTAATCAGGCCTGGGTGTGTCTAGTGAAACTGAACTCAGCTTTACAAAAAATTTGGTTAATCACAATTAATTCATGATTTAACAAGAGGGGGCAATTACTTTTTCACACAGTGCCAGGTAGGTTTGGATAGATTTTTTTTCCATTAATAAATGAAATCCTCATTTAAAAACTGCATTTTGTATTTATTTACTTGGGTTATGTTTGTTTAATATTAAAATTTGTTTGATGATCAAAAACATGTAAGTGTGACAAATATGCAAGCAAAAAAAAAAAAAGAAATCAGGAAGGGGGCAAATACTTTTTCACAGCACTGTGCGTGATTTCACAATATCTGTCACAATCATGTCAGAGTTTCTGTTGGCCCAAATATAACACACGCGGGAGTAATGGACACAATTTTACTGGTGCAAATGGTCCCAATCCCTTTTAAATGATACAAAACCATTTTATTCTAATTTTAGTTAATAATTTTGCCCTTGTGGGTCCCCTGCCCTTACTTTGAGAACAACTGTTTTGAACTATACAAGCAAAGCACTAAACTAAGCAGCAGTAAATGTCTCAGGCATGGGTGTGAATAAGGCAGATGAAAATCTGGAATCAGGAATTGGATACTGCATTTTTATTAAATCCCTGAGGCCTTAGATATCAACGATTTGGTCGGATAAAGTGCTAAGCTTCTCTATTTTCTCAAGCATCTCCCCTTGTGGGGTGGTCTATCACAGCTGAACGCAGCCTTTGAGCTTTTCTACCGGTGGCCAGACATCCAAAGGTATTTAATGATGTTTCCTTATTCTCTAAGTGAATTATAAATATTCACAACTGATGTCACCTAAAATCATTGTAATTTTTGGTTGATGTTTTTAACTTTGCTTTTCATTCTTGTGCAATTTATTTAGCAAAATGTCATATATTTCACATGAAAAAGTATAATGGCTTATTTTGAGCAAGTGTATAGGTAAGCCCACAAACTGTGAACATGCACTACGTTGCTTAATGTTATCACATGCCCATATTCACATTAATTCCTTTAAATTCCAGGGTTAATACCCCAGGTATGTAAGGTATAGTTTTAGAATTTGAGCTATGTTTTTGTAGATTTAGTCTAATAAAATATTTATTGTAATGGGGAAAGGGGAAAGGTTATGTTTATTATAAAATAATATCTTTCTGTATACGTCTTCAACTTCCGCTGTGGACTGTTTCCCTTCACTTGTTTATTGCTGGCTGATGATATTTGTTTGTAGATGGACTCAACGGTGAAGGACAGATCTGCATAACATTAATGGTACAAAGCAGCTAATGACCCTTGCACTCCTTATATACTGTGGTGACTAACTCTTTTCTTGAATGCTATTCATGAAAAAAGGTTATTTATTGGCCTGTACATCAATAAAATTGACTGTGCACCATATTTACTTTATTTCTGACTCTCTTGTCATTTATAAAGAAATGACCAGTGGTCTGAATTGACATGTTCATCCATTTGTTGATGGGATTATAGTCTGCACTGCTTTCTGGATGCCTTTCAAGAAAAAAAAAAAAGGCACAAACACATGAAAATGCTTTTTTCGAGCTCGGTTGCAGATTGGATCAAAGAAAATGAAAAACACTGCCACTTCTCTTTGCCAAGCTGATAAGTCAGGGTGATGACACATGGCATGGATCACTGGGTGGCCTGAGGTGATGCAGATATGATCTGACAGTAGGTTTCCATTAATGCATGATAATGGACTTCACACTGTAGTACAGAGATTCCATCAGCTGGTGCTTGCCTACCAACTGAAAGGAAAATACTGGAAAGGCTCCAGAGACACAAAACGGCAAGTGTATTATATACCTAAATATATTTATTATATACAAACAAATATGTTTCTTAGATGGTTTACACCTGTTGCTACAGCATGTGCGCTCAAACAAATACATCAAGTACCCTAGTTCTTTATATACAGCCGTGAAGGTTTTGCGTATCAGGACATAATAAAAAATTATCTAGTTCTTCCCAGATTCTAAATACAACCTCAGATGAACAACTACACATGGCATATTACACTGTCATTATTTATTTAACAAAAATGAAGATAAAATGCAGAAGCACTGGGATTTAATAGCTTGTAGAACCCCCTTTAGCAGCAACTTAAAAAGTAATTGTTTTCTGTATGACTTAATCAGTCTCTCACTTCATTGGAAGAATTTTGGCCCACTCTTCTTTACAGCATTGCTTCAGTTCATTGAGGTTTGCGGGGATTCATTTATGCACAGCTTTATTAAGGTCCCGCCACAGCATTTCAATCAGGTTGAGGTCTGGACTTTGACTAGGCCATTACAACACCTTGATTCTTTTTCTTTTCAGCCATTCTGTTGTAGGTTTGCTGCTGTGCTTGGGATCACTTTCCTGTTGTATACCCAATTTCGGCCAAGCTTTAGCTGTCTGACAGATGGCCTCATATTTGACTCTAGAATACTTTGGTATAAAGAGGAGTTCATGGTCGACTCAATGACTGCAAGGTGCCCAGGTCCTGTTGCTGTAAAACAAGCCCAAGTCATCACCCCTCCACCACCGTGCTTGACAGTTGGTATGAGGTGTTTGTGCTGATATGCTGTGTCTGGTTTTCACCAAATTCAATTCAATTCAGTTCAATTTTATTTATATAGCGCCAAATCACAACAACAGTCGCTTCAAAGTGCTTTATATTGTAAGGTAAAGACCCTACAAACATGGTGCTGTGCATTATGGCCAAACATCTCCACTTTGGTCTCGTCTGTCCAAAGGACATTGTTCCAGAACTCTTGTGGTTTGTTCAAATGCAGCTTTGCAAACCTAAGCAGTGCTGCCATGTTATTTTTAGAGAGAAGAGGCTTTTTCTTGGCAACCCTTCCATACAAGCCATAATTGTTCAGTCTTTTTCTAATTATACTGTCAAGCATTTTAAGGTTTAAGGTTTTTTGAAGTTTCTCTGAGCATTGCACAGTCTAACCTTGGGGTGAATTTGCTGGGACATCCACTCCTGGGAAGACTGGCAACTGTACTGAATGTTTTCCACTTTCACACAATAGAATAATGGACTTCAAATTGTCTGGAAAATGCCTCATAAGCCTCCTCACGACACAGTGTAATATGTCATGTTGTTATTCATCTGATGTTGTTTTACCTGATTTATCTAATTTTTTAAAAATTATGTCCTGATATATAAAACCTTAGAATTGAAAGTGTGTGCACTTTTTCACAACAGCTTATTTGTATATTAGGTACCTAATAATGTTAGTCATTACCATTCTGTTGGTGATGTTAGCATCCATTCATCCCTGTTTTTGTTTAGTGAGGAATACATGGCTGTGGTGGGTTTATTGAGAAGGTCACATGAATCATCCAACTGCTTTTTAGTGCTTAAAACATAGGGATTATAAACTAATCAGCGATACTAATCCGCACTTGGAAACACCATCCATTTCACTGCCAAAGCTTTAGACCACTGCCCAATGTTATTGCTATTTGAATATGCAAGGATGAAACAGCCCTCGATCAAGTTCAGTAGAACGACTTATGAAAGGAAAATTATTTGCAGCTTATAATTCTGTTTAAGAGGAAAACAACTTTCCATCATCCATAAGGTTTACTGAGGCTGGTTTGTGAGGTCTGAGAAAGGCAAGAAATGAGGGTTGCCATAGTAACTGCACTGCCATTGATAGGGCCACTTAGAGGAAAGCAGGAAATTAATGAACTTAAGAACACTTGTGCCTGGTTTCACCGATGGTGCTTCTTAAGCCTGGACATAAATACTGCATTAAATCAAAAACACAATTTCTACTATATTATGGTAAGGAGGAATGAAAGTTTCAGGGTTTCTTCAGAGGATTATGCTTCCATGATGCTCGAATTACACTCGAACTACAAAACAGGCACTGCTTTTGTGAAGACTTTGTCACATATGTGGTGTCCACGTTTTTAAATGCAACACTAAAAGTGGTTCAATGGGAGATGTGACACACTGCTATTGATCAGTCCTTTCTCTCCAGTGTGTATGAACTCACTGCTAGCATCTGAAAAACATGACAACCATATTCCTTTCACTGCTTAGTTGAGGGAAACCATGGTATTGAAAGCTCTAGTGACAAAAATTAAGTGGACCTCTGACTTTTTTGGATTTTAGCAGCCAAATGATGTTCACATGATATAAATTAATTTCCCTGCAAGAAGTATCATTCCTCTCTTTAGCAGTGTTTAATGTTTCCTATGTAGTCTTTTCCAGTATAGAAGAATCTTTGGCACCGCAATAAACAGTTTTAGAAAGAGAGCCAAAGGAAAATCTCCAGCACTGTGAAAAAAAAAAAATCAGTTTTATTACTGTAGACTGGTCATGATAGTCATCCCCTTAAGAAGAAGCATTCTAAAGCGATAAAAACCCTGTAAAGTCTGTAATATTAGGCCTAAGGGCTTAACAAGAATTGGTTGCTATGTCAGCAATGTGTATGTAAAAGGCGCAACCTCAACAAATACTGTTAACTGCAACTGGTTTTAGATATCTCTAATTATGCACGTTATATATGGTGAGATGTCCCAAAAAAAGACTGTTTCTAGGTTAAATATTTTAAACATGGAAACAATACATGCAAATGTTGCTTACTCATGAGAATTCTCTCTCTTTGAAATTGAGTGTTGTCTCACATGGGAGCTTACTGCATACAGAATGATATACCCTGTGTGGGGGGCTGTGCACAATGAGCTATGCTGTAAATAATCAATGCCCTTCCACGCTGTTTGGCTGATCAAGTGAGTTCCAGAATCTACCGGAGAAAAAGCCCTGTGACCCCGATCAATAAGTCAACTGGAAAGACCAAATCAGTGCCTTCATCTCAGAGCGCCAGTATAAACATGGTTAACAGCATCATTCATCATGGGGATTACGTCAGCTGCAATTCAAATGTAAACAAATGGGGGACCCTCATTTGGTACACATGCTTTTGGATGTGATTGTTTGCTTAC
>VUQS01033720.1:53656-77168 GCA_015108495.1 Heterochromis multidens
TTCCTCTGTATGATGTTAAAGATAGGGGGATGTCCTTAATATGATAATCTCAGACACGCACCACATTAAGTAATTATGCTCCCATCCTGTGACAATGAATCCTGCGGAGGCAGTTAACGCATTGAAGCAGAGAAAATAAAGGTGTGAAAAAAAAGTACTACATACAGATGGAGTAGCTCCCAGAACAAACAAAATTTAGATCCCACTGGGAGGAAATAACCTCTTGCCCTCCCTTTTAGCCAATGCTACTAGTCAAGCTGTCACAAACCCTAAGTATCGAGCAAAGCAGAGGCCGTTTTAAGTATGATTTGATGTTTACTTGGATGAATGGCATTGTAACCACAGCACTGACAGGCTGTGCAGCACCACAGCAGAAACATCTTCCAAAGACTTCTTTTTCTTTACATCCTTTCACATCAAAAACAACTGAACCATGAGGGGAACGTACCACTAAAAGCTTTCACAACCAGTGAGGAGAAGTATAAATCTTCACAAAATCATCATGTGCTGTCTTTATTCATAACACAAACAGTTTCTGACTCCAGGATGAAAGTGATCTCTGTCAAGCATGTGGCTGCAGGCAGCAACAGATATAAAAAAGAGTTTTTGAACACAAATCTAAAAGGACATGAACAGAAGAATAAATTGAACAAAGGGCAGTATCATAAAGGTGTCATATTAAGAAACCCACATGGTCCAATGGAAATGGGCTGAGGCTCTCATCAAAAGACACTAGAAAGAGGCTGTGCAGAGGGGATAAGTTCTCATTTTTGGGTGAAAAATGTCTTTTGAGTCATTACACCTGACACAATAAAGAAATAAAGAGCAACTTATTGATGGGATTTTTAACCATGAACACCACTGCAGCATATTAGTAGAGGAAAGTTCGCTGAATGTCTAAAAGTGCTGCCAAATCCCCATTAAGTTGTACTTTAGACATGCTTTGGATTAGCCTACGATACTGCCCCACATCCACCAGAGGGCTCAACCTCATATTGCTCCTCTCCAAGTCCCTCTGCCACACCTCTCTACACCTCTGGAGCCCTTCTACAGAACTTGCATCAGGGGTTTCCTCATATCCAAAGCTCTTTTCCTTCACCTTCTCTTCATCCTCTTCACAGAGTAGTAACGAGGCACACTCTCTGAGAGACACCAGCTCTTTTTCCAATGCTAAAACAAACATTTTAGATGCACCCTGACCTCCAGTACTGTTGGCAGGCTGGACGGAGCAGGACTCAGGGAGGTATGTCAACAATGAGTCCAAGAACTGGATCATCTGCAATTGGCTGCAAATGAACCAAAAAGAAAAAAATGTGACATTTTGCAAGTTATTACATAATCCATGTCACAATAAATTTAAAGAAGTTAAGTTTGTTGAAGTCTTTTTGTCATTTGTCAGCTGATTCACAACCAGTTCAGAGTTTATTTTGAGGATTTGTAATTTTAAGTGCTCTGCTCTCCAGAGAATCTTAATCTCTTTGATATTCAGTGGAATATCATGCTGACATACATCTTAGTCAACTTCAAAGCTACTTCAGCTTTGAATCTGTTAATATAAATTGAGCAGTACAGACTTCTACTCGTAGAACTACTTTTCTTTCTCTTTTAAATAACATTTAATACATCAAAACAGTCCCTGGTAGAAGTGCTTCAATGCACTGAGCAGTGATATTACAGGTTGTAATTTCTATCTTTGGATTACTAGAAAAAAAATAAGAAAAAAAAAAATTCCACAGGAATAATAGAATATAAAGCCCAAATGTAACAGCATATGAAGAATCCTTGTGGATAACAGAGAGATGTTTTTCTGGTTAGATCCCAGAGTAGTTTCTTCTTGTTTATTTGGTCCATGGGGGACCTTTAATTTTAAGATTAAAAGGAAAAATCCTCCTTTTAGTCTCAGAACTGATAATTCAACTATATCTATACCAATGCACACATCTCAGAAGTCGGAAATACAGCCATCTTAGTGGTATCAGCCAACAGAAAATTATTTACCTGGAATGGACATGCAGTTCCCCCTGGAAAGGGGTTATCTGATGCCAGTGCAGCAGCATGAGAGCAGATGGTCCTGAAGAATTTAATAGTAGATACTGAGGGCTCACTTCTATCTTCTTACAACCCACTCTTTTCTGAATCCAGCCATTTATATCACCTAAACTGTATTCGGGAGAGTCTATATGAAAGACCCAGTGATCCAGCACCGCCAAAAGACTCAGCAAGTCCTCTCTAACCTCATCTGGGCAAAAAAACAAACAAAAAAAACAATTAACACTTACATGTCAGGATTAAAACCACAAGTCGTACGCTTTTGTGCTTTTACCTGTTATGAGTTGGGGGGTTTTTAGCAGCTCGGTGTGCAAATCGTTACGAATGTCTAAAGCAACTTGACCACAATGCAACACAACTGGTCTTTGGTTGTTCACGAGGGAAAAAGCATCTGGTGTCTGGATGTAATGGAGCATGACATGGCACTTGACACGGCCAGAGTTCAACAGAGGTGTCAGCTTGGTCACCGCAGTCACAGCCACTCTGCATGTGTTGAGATCATTGGTGCTGTTGGCGTTGTGCTGCTTGCTTTTTTTGGCTGGGGGCTCTGGGAATGTGGAGGCAGAGAAGGAAGAGGAGGAGGAGGATGATGGCGAGGAGGAGCAAGGCGCAGGGAGCCAGAACACTTGGCTCTGGGTCTGGATGACTGCGGGCCTTGAGCACTGGCCCGTGTCTGTCAGGATGGATAAGCTCACATTGGTCACCGGTCTGGAACAAAAATAGCACATCACTAACAATCAGATATCACACAGATAGTGGCTATTCAGACTGGAAATGGATATAAAAGTAAAGACGATGTATGCATGTGTATGTGTGTGTGTGTGTGTGTGTGTGAGAATTGATTATTTCCAGACAGTGAAATTACGTCAGCCGTACAAGTGCACCAATCAAAACAGCAATGTGTGGGACTTAAATGGTCATGAAAGTAGTTTTCCTTCACATGTTCTCAAATGAAAAATCAGTAACAGGTGGATGAGGAATCTGATAGCTTCTTGTTCCCACATAAGGAGGTTGAAGAGATATTAAAAACTGTTGCCATGGTGACCACCTAGTCACCCTGCATCTGCCTTGAAGTGAGGGGCAATCAAAGAGGTAAAAAAAAAACAAAAACAAAGATCCCTATCCAGTTAGTGTCGACAGACATTAGGTTTCAAGTTTCTTTCTGATTTAATCGTGCGCAAAGTAATGTGGTTTATTCCACATTATTTCACAGCAAATGGCAATTGTTTAAGTTCAGATAAATCTAATCAAACAGCAATGATACTGACTGGCAGCTGGACAGTAGTACTTGTCACTTGATTAAAGCATGGAGTGCCATGTTGTTTATTATTACCTCTGTCTTTACCATGCACTCATGGATCCACTCAACCACATGAATTCATTATGACTGACAAGGTATCAAACAGATTAAGATTTTAGAAGAATCAGTATTAAATGTTTCGATAATGTATGTTTCAGAACCTAGGATCTTTGTCCATAAAGTTAGAAAAAAAGAATCCACTTCAACTGAAAAAATAAATCATGTTTACGCTGAGCTGTCAGTAGTTAGTATCACTCCCACAACCATTCGGCCCTCAGTGTTGCGATGCCACAGCTTGTCAATTCGAGGTTTTGAAGACACTGCTGGCATGTCTTGAATCTTGTCATCCAAGGCCTCGTTCTTTGACTCATCATCAGAGTCCCACAGAGCAATAAGCCCTTCCTAGACAGAAAGTGCAAAGACTATAATCAGCAATGACAAGTGTGTGACAGCATTGACAGCAATAGCACTTTATGTCAGACATTTCAATTTGAACAACAGCCATTTAGGCACAGACACAGTGGACTTTATGAATGTTATTTAAAAAACAGCTGTAATGATGTTGGTCAAAAAAACAAAAAAAAAAGAAAGGGTAAAGCATTTGAATTGAATGTTCTTTCAAAAACGTTTGTTTTAGGGAATACAGCATTTGTTGTATCTGAAAGGCCAACAGTTTGGTCACTTCCAATTAAGATCATATTAATGTGCATTTCACTCCTAAACAGGTAATATCCAGATAGAGACAGAAACAGAAAATATATTATACTAATTATACAGGTTTCTGCTCTGTTGGATAATTTTAACAATTCACTAATATTGTTATTACATTGTCCTGATCTCCTCGCTCAGCACACATGTTGTGATTTGGTTATGAATCAGCTCTCAATACTTCAACAAAGCATGCGTGCTGTGTTGTTATTATTGTCCTTACATACACAGTACCTGCTCATGCTGGGTGAGAACAGGCTCTCTTTCTGAGACCACATCAGTAAGGGCTTTGACTGACTGCTGTAGAACGCGTTCCTTCACTGTCACTTCTCTTTGAAGCTCTTGAAGCACGGTCAATCCAGTCTAAATTACAAATCATATCTGACTGACAGTGCACATTATAAATGTAACACACACTGAGTTACTGAAATTAGGTTCATGAGAGGTCAACATCTCATATAATTACCATCATCAGGTCTTTGATTATGCAGAAAATGTGACTGGCAGTATGGATTAAATCAAATTATCATCACAATAAGCTGTGTAAAAATATTTGTCTAATTTTGATATACAAAAGGTGGCAAATTAAAGGAAAACCCTGAACCCTTGACCCCTACAGTGACGAGATCTTGTTGCTGTTTTGCTCTGGGAGCATTTTTGCTGACATGGCTTAAATCCAATAGTCCCTTTGGAGGGAAAGACTGCCGCAAATCAATATAATCAGTACAAAGTGGGAGTGGTCTCTTCCAATCTGACAATGTCTCCATCCATAGGGCCTGAGGGGTCACTGAACAGTTCATTAATAATGAAAAATGAGCTGAACCATATCCCATGGCTTTTGCAAACACAATCGGCGTAAGCGTTACACAGCACTCTGCACCACCATCATAAAAAGCACCAATGATGGAATACATTTTTAAAGAATAGTGTCCCATCCCTTCAGTAAAGTTTCAGAGAATTGGAGAATCAATGCAATGGCACAATGCAGATGTTCTGGTGGCAGATGTTGGTTTTTCCTTTAATTTGTCACTGCTACTTTGCTAGATGACAAATGCATGTAGAACTACACACAGATGCGTGGAGAACTACACACAGATGTTACAAACAATAGACAACATCCACTTATTACACACTACATCAAAGGCAACTCTGGAAAAAAAAATACATGGAAAACAAATATATAAATCCATCCATCCATCCATCCATCCATTCTCTTCCGCTTATCCAATTCAGGGTCGCGGGGGGGCTGGAGCCTATCCCAACTGTCATTGGGTGTGAGGCAGGTCGGCAGTCCATCACAAAGCTAACACATAGAGACAGACAACCTTCACGCTCCCATTCGCACCTACAGCCAATTTAGAATCACATCACCAATTAACCTAACATGCATGTCTCTGACCTGTGGGAGGAACCCAGAGTACATGGAGAGAACCCAGGCAGGCACAGGGAGAACATGCAGACTCTGTATAGAAAGGCACCAGCCAGCCATTGGTTTCAAACCCAGGACCTTCTCGCTTTATGCAACATTGCTAGTCACTGCACCACTGTGCCACCCTTGAAGACAATCTATTACAATTATACACTATATGAACAAAAGTACTGGGCCATCTATACATTACACCTACAGGTGTAATGTCGGCCATGGAAACCCATGCTATGAAGCTCCCGGCACACAGTTTTTTATTCTGATGTTAATGCCAGAGGCTTGGAGCTCTGCAGTTTTTGAGTCAGCAGAGCGTTGGCAACTTTTACGCACTATGCACCTCAGCAGTAGGCGACCCCACTCTGTAACTTTGCGTGGTTTGCCCATTCATGGCTGAGTTGCTGTGGTTTGTAAATGCTTCCACTTTGCAATAATTCCACTTATAGCTGAATGTGGAATATCTAGGAGGGAAGAGATTTCACAAATTGACCTGTTGTTACAGTACCATGCTCAAATACAATGAGCTCTTTAGAACGACCCATTCTTTCACATGTTTGTAAAGGCAGACTGCATGGCTGGGTGCTTGATTTCATACACCTGTGCAATCAGTGGGACTGAAAACACCTGAATTCAAAGATTAAGAGGTGCAACCCAATACTTTTGACCATATAATGTATGATCATTATCACAAAAATCATTATTGTAGTGGTTCTACACCTACTCTATTAATGTGTTGTAAAGGCTCACCTGCAGTCTGGATTCCAAAGCTTGGAGCGTAAGGAGATAGTTCTCTGGTGGAGGAGGGGATGTCTTTGGTGCTTCAGTGTCCTGGCCATGCTGAAACATGTATTTTTAATTAGTCACGCTGCTCTCTGTCACATCATTTATATATATATGAAATTCATGCTACTATGGAGAAGCATATCGTTCATGAGGAGAAAAATGTGCTTACAGAATATGAAATACCACAAAGGTCAGTGATGAGGAATTTTTCCAATGCTATAACGCAATCTTTAAAAACCAGCAGCATCTGATCTGTTCCACATCCCAGGAAGTCATCCACATGGATGGAGCTGACACCTGACCAGAGGGCGGCTATCTGGAGAGGAGGGTTTAACAAAGTAGACTTTATTAAAACTTTTACACCCGAATAAGGGAAGATACAAGAGACTTGAACTGTCAAAAGATAACAAAACCTACCTGAAAGGTTTCCTTCCATACAGCGCAAACATGCCCCTCACAAAAGGATACGACAAACAGACAGCCATATCTTCCTGTGTTAACTTCTTGGACATGTTCAGGTTGCTCAAAGGGTAATTGACAAACATCTTTTACTACTCCATTCTCAAAATAAACAAGTTGCCGATTAGATGTTGCTGCAACTACATCACATTTAAGCAAACCATCCACTCTGTCAGCCACAACCACAAAGATGCACTGTGTGATGCTAATATATAGATGATGTAAAATCATACCACCATCAAACACTTGTGCATCCTCAACAAAATAACCAAGGGTTTGACTTTTGGACTCTTCTGGAAGGTTTTGCAATCCGAGGACAAACACCTGTCCTTTGTGGAGAGGGAGTTCTCCTACGACACAGTGGGAGAAATGAATGGGCACCTGCCTCACTCCTTCTGCCTGCAGGGATGTATAATAGATACCACCTTCATGCCTCCACAACACAGTGGGGCCCTGGAGAATATACACATCCCCCTTCATTTGATAAGGGAGTTTAAACTCAACGCAAGGCTCCAGACGGTTTGAGCTGCTCAGTGTGAGAAGACTATACTGAAAGCTTCCTCTTTTCTCACTCTTCTTTATCACTAAAATACACGGCGCGGTTGCTCTCTTCTGAGCGTCCGCGACGCTTTCACATTTCACAATATCCACATGAGCTAATCTTTTCCTGCTGATGACAGCGGCTCCATCAGCTGCCTTCAGAAACCTGTTCCCTTCCCGTTCAAATGAAAGGCTGCAGAATATTAACTCGCTTCCTTCGCTGTCACTTGTGCCCGAAGCCCGTTTGCAGTTAAACGAGATAGTCTTTCCACAGTGGGAGAGCCGATGGGGATTTCGATAGAACACTCTCTCCATTATGCAGCAGAGAAGGGTCCGTTTCCGCCTTATTGAGACCTTTGGTCTACGTTAATGCCAACTTCGCAACTCTCACTTGCATGACGGAGGTGTTACAGGTTTAAATGAATGCTAATTTTACTCGTGTCAACTTTAATTTACACCGAGTCCACACTCGAAGTAGCGCGCCAACTGCCACTGAACGCTTCCTGTCAGACGAAGTGCATTGTGGGTGAGAGTCGTAAGCGAAAAAGAAAAGTCCTGTAACGACACGGAAGCTAAGATGTGTTCCTGCCTGGAATATTTATCTAAACAAATCGCCTGTAAGAATAATTAGACTTTTAACGAGTCTTAGACACAAATTCCCAACTCGGTTACAAACAAACTACGCGAAGAGGTGTGGCTAAACCGGTGGAGCCAACATGGCAACGACAGGGCGTCAGTTTCACAGTTCGCACTGATTCATACAAACAACAGTTAGCTAACTCGCTTTCAGTACGCGGAACTGCCAAAGACCAGTGGACAGCTGAACATGGCTGAAGTTGAGCCACACGAAGGGGCGCAGGTATCGCTGATAACCGTTATTTTTTTCTTAGCTGTGTTATAAATAATAATACGATTAAAACCAAAGACGAATCTAACCTGAACAACTCTGTTTTGACAGGATCTTGAAAAGAAAATCGAGGCGACAAGGCAGAGATTCAACAATGAGTTGCTCCAAGGTAGCACAGTTATTGCGGGCAAGCTGACAATAACGTCACTTGCTTTAGGGTGCATTTTGGTTGCTGTCATCTAGCTTGCATACATTCAAATATTGTACGTCAAAGGTCCACTAGTTAACTGTTACTTTACGCCAGGTTGGATACATGTTGACCTGAATCCTAAGAGCCCAGATAAGCGTTAGCTCTGTACTGCCCCGAGTAGCAGTTTAGTTTTTAGACTCATTTTAGTCTAAGCCGTCACATCATGGCCTCCTGGGGGCTTTATTGGAGTTTACAGACATTGTGGGTTTATGAGCATTTTAAATAGAAAAGTTGAAGTCTTTGAAATTGAAACCGATTTTGAAGTTGTCATGTGATTCAGTCTGCGTGTTAATGTTTGCAGATTCAACAGAGAAGTATGACCCCAGGGACGTGGAAAGGCTTCAAACGGATGACAGTCTTGTTGAGGGCTACTTGACATGGAGGTTCTATAATGTGGATGATACTTTGAAAATGATTGATGAAAGTCTTCAGTGGAGAAAAGAGTATGGTGTAAATGGTAAGATGCTAAATATGATATGCAGTATTTCACAGTATAACTGTGTAACCTCTTTGATACTACTGCTTTTTGAATTTTTGATTCCCAGTGCAACATATATATTCATTTGGGCCCCAAAAAAGGATAATATTCAGCCCTTTCTAAAAAGTGAAAATATTGACATTACTATTTTTTTTTTTTTTTAAATGTCTGCAAGCCTGCAGCACAAACCACTGGTTGTCTTTGTGGTTCTCTGGCATTAATTCAGACAGAACATCATTGTGTGTGAAACACCCGTTTCTCCACACACCCGAGAACAATCCCCACTGTTTCTTGTGAGGAATTTTTCAGAGTTTTCAGAGTGTTTGTCTTTGAGCCAGCAAATTCTATTTGTCAACAATTGTTTTTAGTAAATTAGATTCAGTGAAGTCATTAGTTTGCAGGGAAATCTTTTTTTTTTTTTGTTATTTATATCCATTAACAACAAAAGGTTGATGACAAATGTGCTATTTTCTATCAACTCTAGAAGTTTTAGAAAGGCCAGCTTTTGGGAAACTAGGTTCCTTAACAATGAGGCTTTATAAAACTGTCAAAGTGTGGCAAATGAGTGACCTTCTCTGAAAGATTGTGCAGTACTGCAGAAATTTACCACAGTATATTTCATACACTTTATATTTAGGGCCACAAAAAATTGTTAAAGATTTTGTGTGCTTCAAAGCATAGAAATTAAGGACAGCAGTAGTCTAAAAGATGCAAGACAGTTTCTTCCCTTTGCCTGAAATGTCATGTTGCATATTGTTATTTTTGAATGAGAGCACTAGTTAGCAGTGTAATGAGTGTCTTCCTGTGTGTTTCAGACGTTAATGAGAACACTATTCCCAGATGGATGTTCGAGACTGGGGCTGTCTACCTCCATGGCTACGACAAAGAGGGCAACAAGCTCTGTATGCATTTGCTCTATTAAAAGAGACACTTCAGTTCAGTAAACATTAATGTTGTACATGTAGAGAGCTCAGCCTTTATTTGTCAGAAAAGTTAGCTTTCCCACTAAAAATGTTTAATCACCTAATAAAAAGAAAAAGACGAATGAAATATGAAAACTTAAATTTGATTCCTATGTTTTAGTCTGGTTTAAGGTAAAGCTGCATGTCAAGGATGCAAAGACTGTCATAGACAAGAAGAAGTATATTGCCTTCTGGCTGGAGAGGTATGCAAAGAAGGAACCGGGCATGCCTCTCACTGTTGTGTTTGACATGACGGACTCTGGCCTCAGCAATGTAGTAAGTCCATAAAGTTGTTTTTTTGTTTGTTTTTTTTATTTGTTTTTTTTTAAGATGAGTCTAGTATTTAAATAATTTACATCTCATGCTCTAGTCTAATCCAGGTCTTCAAAACTCATTTTATGTTTACAGTCTTTTCGTGTTAGGAAAAAAAAGTTTCCTTTCCTTTCCTGTTACTGGCACTGCAATGCTGTTTACTATCCTCATACTTCTTGCTGTTTGAGCTGTCGACTTGCAGGGGCTGATGCTCCTCAATGGTTTTACACTTTAGAGATTAAAGTAACCTTTAAATCCTGATGGTCAACTCGAGTGGGCCGTCTAATCCTTAGGCTCACTGTGCCGCAGGCATTGGCTCCTTGATGGAGGGCTCTGTCAGTGAGTTTATTTCATTGGCCTAGACTCTCTCCTAGAAAAATTGCTCAATTAAAGACAAATAAACCAACACAAACAAGGCAAAAAGAATGAATAGCTATGCAGCTCCTGTATAAAATGAGTAGATTAGATGATCAGTTTGGAAAGCACCCTTATTGAGGTTAGTTGAACTACAGTATGAGCCAGAGCAAAGCTAGCCAGTATGATCTCATTAAGGGTTGAGAGTGAGTTTCCTGCATAGCAATGAGGCTTCTAGCCAATTGTGAAGCCTAACTGCGATATAAGGGTTTGACATATTGGCTGTTTGTCTGATGATTTAAATTAACATAAAACAGTAAGGTTAAGATTTTTCATATCCATCTAAAATTGTTTAAAGCGTGACAGAACATTTCAGCTGAAGATTAAAATTTGTGCCCTTCTAAGGGGCTTTAATCAGAAGCCCTTTATTATTTATGTTGAGAAAATGCACTGTAATCTGAGCCATTTGGGAACTCTTTTTGTGCAACTTGTTTTTTGGCGGATTGTGTAATTAAGCCATTGTGTAATGATGAAAGGTGAGGGTTAAATCTGTGTGTTGCCATCAAATAATGGCAAAATGGCATATAAAAACAAGATGGGAAAGATTTCAATTTTGTAAAAAACTTAAATTATTGTAGTTCAAAAATGTAGCAAAAACATGCTTAAGACTTTCTCTGACAATATTTGACAGAGATTGAGCAGGGGATCATTCAGAGGAGCATGCAGTGAATTTTCATATAGTGTTAAGTGGGTCACTTCAGATGTAGAAGCTGTTAAGAGAGAATAAACATTTTCCCAAATGAAAAGCATTTGTTGAAGCATATTTTATTCTTTAAGCCTTTTGTGTGGTGTTAATCACAATTTTCTGTCTTCCACTTTGTGTTTCAGGACATGGACTTTGTGAAGTACATTATTAATTGCTTCAGAGTATATTATCCAAAGTTTTTATGTAAGTAACAAGAGTTATATAAGACATCTGGGCCTTTTGAAACAGTATTCTCACTGACTAACTTAGTCCTATTTTTATCATTTCAGCCAAAATGATAATAGTGGATATGCCTTGGATTCTTAATGGTAAGACAGTGGCTGCGGACTCTCAGCAATTCATACTATCTCTCCTATTTTTATATTTATCAGCGACATATCCATTATCCATTATGTGACTCTGACATCTCAACGATATAACATTTATCTCTGCTACAGCTGCGTGGAAGATTGTGAAGTCGTGGTTGGGTCCAGAGGCAATCAGCAAGCTCAGGTTTGCATCCAAATCTGAGGTCCAGTCATTCATAGGCCCCGAGTACCTGCCACCTCACATGGGTGGAACGGTATGTTCTTATGTCTTTCTAAAATGATTTCAAATGATGCGTTATTTAATTTCTGTTAGACCTTAACAAAAGCTGCACTAGCAACTAGAATTGGTCAATAATTCAGTGGGATTATACTGTGATGAAGGTGTAATAAATATTAAGGCTGGGGTAGGCCACATGGTTTTGGTCTCATTGAGCAAAAGAAAATCCATAATAACCTTTCAGCGGGTTGTAATTCAAGTGGTCTGAGAGGGAATTAGACTCCTCCACCCCCTCTGGGCTCTGATTTTAGGCTTTAGAAAATCTAACATGTGATGGGAGACTTTAATGAGTCACAAGTCTTTTTTAGAACCGATCAGGTGAGTACTATAATTTGGTATAGAAATTGAAAAAGGCCTCTTACAAAGTAACACATGGTGGTGGAATATGTTAAGTGGACTATAATGTAGGGGATTAGGGTTCAAATCCAGCGTGAAGGGTGAAGCACAGGGTCAACACTGGGTTAAGTGGTTTCTTTTTCTCTGCACCTCCAGCAGTTCATTTGCCAGTGATGGAGAAATCTAAGTTATTTAACTTTACTTTTTTTCTTTACAAAAGCTAAATCATATTTATTCATTTATCCTGCAACTTTCTGTGCTTGCCAGAAACACAGATATGCCTTAATTGAAAATGTTAATGTGTTTACTTTAATAACCATGCATGCAATGATCTAACTTATTTGGCTATATTCTAGGATCCCTTCAAGTATAGCTACCCGCCTCTTCCTGACGATGACTTCCAAACACCCATTGGTGACAATGGGCCCATTGTCAGTGACGATGAGAGGGAGAGCAAAGAAGGTGATATGGATGTTAAAGATGCCCTTGAATCCAGCTTCAGCTCTGAAGTTGTAGTAAAGCCCAAAAAGGTACATTTTCCTTCAATTTTATAAAGAAGAAAAAAGTTGATAAAAATAATTCCAACTTTGTACACTGTTTAATTAAACAAACAGTATAAGACAGGGCTGCTCCTTGAGTGTTGTGCAAGTCTGTGCTTTGGCACTCAACACTTAGTATGTGTGTACTTTGTTTCATCCCATCTGATGTGATCTTTAATGCTGAAGCTAATATAGTTAGTGGAATCAGTGTTTCTGTTGTTATTAGAATGGCTGCTCTCAAGTGTGATGTCAGCTGAGAGTGACTGAGTTGTGAAATTTTTTTTTAGATTCAGGTAGTGGTATCCATCTTTAATAGACTGGCATTCTGCTACTAGCCAGATTGGGTAAAGTTTGATAACTTAATAATTTCCTCCTGTGCCTTATTTCACTCACTTTCTTCTACACTGCACCCAAGATAATAACATGTAATCAGGTTCCTTTTTGGTAAGTATTTGGCTCTGATTTTGTAAACATTAAGCTGCTACCTATTGTCTCTGTGAAGGTGACTCATAATGTAATTGGCTGCAGGCAAATCCAAAGCCCTTGCATCACAGACAGAACACTGAATCTCCTTCTTTGTGTGGTCGACAAAAACTGTTTAGTTTGTTACTGAAGCCACTCCATGCTGGAGCTGGTTTCCTGCTCCCTAGCACCATGGAGCACCATCGCTGAGATGCCCCGAAGGCTGAATGTGTTGCAGTCCTCATCACCTTCCTCTCACTCTGGTAGAGTCCACTCTTCAAAGGATACCTAGCTTATTTTCTAGTGAGCAGCATGCAGAAAGTGCCTGCATGGAAATAGACGGGAGCTTATTGAAGGGGTCATTTTAGTATATACTCAGTATCTGAAAGTGCCTGTTAAAGAAAGTTGCACTTACATCGTATTAGTGAATTTTGTTTTCCAGTTATGGTTATTCTCTTTGGTTTGTTATGTGGTGTTTTAGCTATTATTTTGAAGCCTGGGAGTAACAGACTTGAGGTTAACCTGCATTTTTTGTTAACCTGAGGTTAACCCAAAGCTACTCCCACAAGTCTGTTAAGCCTCACCAAACACACAGTGCTCCCATTGTTAATAAATGCCACATTGATTTAGATTTCCAAAGGGAGGATATGCGCATCAGTCAGTCGTTGGCCTCAGCCGTAATCTACAGGGACAAGTTTGATGCTTGTTAATTTTCTTAGTGTAACAAGTGAAATCACCTCAAACTCTCTGGCATTGTTTTGGTTAGAGCTGCCTAAACTTGCCCCACATAACATCATCAAAACGTGCACAGATCCCATTAGAGTAGTAATTGCATCGTGTTATTTCCCAAACGTATTTATTGTAGTACAATCCTCCGAGGTACCAGGTTTCATATCAAAACATTTGAGTCAGTTCTGTGGAAAGTTGAAGATATTTTTGAGGCAAGCCTGACAAAGTAAAGTTACACAGTCACTCTGAGGTGACATTGTACACACAGCGAAGGAAATATGTGAATATAGCCTCTTATAGGTTGTGAATATTCAGGGTGAGAGAGGAGTAGTTCTGCTTTGACAGGTAATTTGTTATAATGGCAATTAAAAATTCATGTTAGCTGTTATTAAGCATAATTTCTGACACTGGCCTAAGGTTGCATACCCATTAGAAATTAAGTCTGCAAACATTATTCACCATCCCTCCCTTTTAAGCCCCAGGCGTCTTCATTCAAGGCTTGTATATTAACCACACCACCTGCATAATAACCACTTAACCAACTCATATTTTTGTATTACTTTATTATCCTGTTAGATAATGACCAAATAGGAGTAACTAAAGGAAGCACAATAGAATAAAAAGCGATGTTAAGCACTTGAATGAGATGAGAGGTGGACAATGTTAAGATGAGAGCTTTTGAGACGTGTATCAGCAGGTTGATAAGCAGAGATCACTGTTTTCTCAATTCTGCTACACTTGATTTCTGGTAGTTTGTGCTGTAAATGAATCACTGTGTTACAGTAACAGACTGTTGGAACTTCAAACCCGTCTGAGCACATTCCTCAGTACTTGTGCAGACCTTTCTGATCCTCAACCAACTTGTCTGACTACACAAGACTGCTCCTCTATCAGCACCATGCACCTCAAACTGCATTCTTCTGGGTTCCAGTAAACACTAGCACAACTTGTTGGCCTCAGGAAGCTAACTGACTTTCTCTCTGTTTTGAAACAAGGGCTGGAAGTGGTAAGGAAGTGTAGGATCTCGCCTACACAAGGAGCTCAGTGTCCGGAAGATTTCTGCAGGCTGGAAAGGCAGGTGTACTCACGTGGGTCGAATTTTTGTGAGTGCACCTCCCTCATAGTCGCCTGATGTCATCACCAGCCTTGGACATGTTCATCCCTTGACCTGTCCTGGACCTTACATTTCAATTTGACCCTCTGTTTGAAAGCACAACATTTCTGACCTTGTTATCAAGGCATGTCAGCTTAATAATGAGTAGCTTACCATTTGCACTATGTCCTGTAAACGTTGGACCAAGTGGGACATTCATTTCACAGTTTAATTAACTGCGAGAGAAAGGGTAGCACACTCACTGCTGCCCAGTTTCACATTATTTGTATCTTCTCAGATTAAAAAACTACTAAGGTAATTACTGTTATATTACAGTAGACCAACTTATTAACCCATAGCACTAAATCTTTAATCCTGCCTGCCTTTGAGGCAACTTTTTAACAAAAGCCGTCAGTGCCTTGTCCTCTAACACTATCTTTCCCCCATCTTTTCTGTTATTTAGGATTGCTAATCACGTAGAAAATCTTTTTTTGTGCCTTGATATGAACCGTTAAACCAAAAAACACTCAGATCAGCTCTTTATTATATTTGTCACTCCTTTATATTATATATTATATTAGTCACTTCTTTTTATACCTTACAAAATGTGTAGAAATTTTGAATTTCTGTAACTTTAGATGTCTTAATTTCTTGTACACACCTATTCCAGTGTATTTCCTTTTAAATGTAATTTTCAAAATTAATTATTTTTGTTTCTTTTTAACAAGTATTGACATTTTGTATGAGCATTATGGATCTAGTAGAAGCAGTGCCAATGATATTCTCACTAAAATACTGTTTAACACTATCTGTATGAGACAGCATACTATTTCACCTTTTAATTCAAATTTGATGATGTTTTGCACTTTTCTATTTCATTTAATTACATTACATTTCATTTTGTTAAGCTTGATCTTTAAATGGATGAATAAATTGAGACATTTAATCAGCGGTTGATGTCTTCATTGTGGCAGTTGCATGATGGTCAGCCATTAAATTAAGATCCCTTCCCCTCTGAGTCACATACAATACTCTCACATGGAGAGTCTGCTCACCTTTGCCCCTGCCCACCCTCCTTTTTCGCCTCGGATTCCTTACCTGGTGTGTTCACAAGTGTTTGACACACCATGTGGTGCCAGCAACACTGTTTAAAGCATCCATTTCCCCAACTGACCTACTTTATAATATCCAGCATTTATGCAGCCATTTCAAAACTTCTATCCTGTCAGCTGATTTGTGGTCTTGAGATTTTTGTGAATAATTTGGGTCAAAGTTTAAGTATTTTGCTGATGTTAGGGGCTTTCATCCCATGAGTCATCTTGTGACTCCTGAGCTACTTTCGCTTGTTTGGTTTTGTCAAAAGTCACAAGTTTGTGGGTTACTTTCGGTTCCTCATTTTCATGGACATGCTAATTGTGGTTGCGTGTTCCCTCTGGAGGCCAAGTGGAACAACCGTCAGGGATCATCATCGGAGTTTCCCAGCAAAATTATATTAAGACTTTCTGAGAAAGATTTCAATTACCCAGTATGTCACAAAACCAATTTATCAATGCCAATAAATTAATCCAATGATGCACGAAGAGCAAGGGTCAAACAGTTCATTTTTAGGGGAGAAACCAGATAATAGTAACATGACTATGTTATCAGTATTGTGTGTGTGTCTTTCTAATTAAATGCTTTCTGTTCTTTCAGGTGAATTTCTTGGAACAAAGTTTGAGGTCAGAGGACAATGATAAAGGAGATGCAAACACCAGGACCAAAGGTGCCAGGAAGCCGCTGACCACCTTCAAAGGCTCTCTGTTAGATGTTAGGTAGGTTATAGCTCATCATAATTGCAGTCTGAGAAGTAGTTTGGACACCTAAATCTGAAAGCTCCCAAAACTTTCTTATGACAGACAGGCAACATCTGCGGTGTATATTTCTTTTGTATGCTGTTTTGGCCATACTATTCAATTCAATTGATATAGCACCAAATCACAATAATAGTTGCCTCAAGGCGCTTTATATTGTAAGTTACCCTTCAGTTTTAGAGAGAAAACCCCAACAATTAAATGACTCCCAAGCAAGCACTTAGTGACAGTGGGAAGGAAAAACTCCCTTTTAACAGGAAGAACCCTCTGGCAAAACCAGGCTCAGGGAGGGGCAGCCATCTGCCCAGGTTGGGGGTGAGGGGAAAGAGACCGGACAAAAGACACACCGTGGAAGAGAGCCAGTGAACGCAACTCCCCCCAAAGGGCAAGGGCTATATTAAAACTTTGATGTTTTATGATGTTTTTATTACAACATGCTGACGTCAGCCTGCTTTTATTACAACATGCTGACATCAGCCTGCTTTTATTACAACATGCTGACATCAGCCTGCTTTTATTATTATTATTATTTTATTTTAAAGTTTGGAGATGATCCACTGGAAACTAAAAGTTTTTCCTAATTCGTGTGACTCTGACCTTTGACCTATGACCTTGAAGCATTACATACTAGTATATCATATTTTATATCATACTAAAATGGTGTATTTTATTATCTTTACCCATATGGTTGGGGCAGAATTGGCTAAAATCTTTGGCTTCTATAAGCTGTAAAAACTTGAGATTTTAAGATATATTTATGCAGTGTGTGATTTTTGCGAAACTTTATGGCGTCATTGTGACGTCATAGGGCGTCATATTAAAAAAATAAAAGTGTGTTGTACAGCTTTCAAGGTCAACTTTGACCTTGGGCGCTAACAATGAAGGTCAAGGTCAAATGCTTAGCCAGCCTAGGTACTCATGTCCCCCAAGGCCTAGTATATTGTTGTGAAGCACTGTTGCCTCACAGCAAGAAGGTCCTTGGTTCGAATCCACCATCTGCATGTTCTCCCTGTGTCTGCGTGGGTTCTCTCTGGGTACTCCAACTTCCTTCCATAGTCCAAAGACGTGCAGTTAGTAGGGTTAGGTTAATTGGTGATTCTAAATTGGTCGTAGGTTTGAATGTGACTGTGAATGGTCTGTCTCGCTGTGTTAGCCCTGCAAGAGGCTGGCGACCTGTCCAGGGTGTACGCCGCCTCTCGCCCTATGGTAGCTGGGATAGACTCCATAAAATGCAAATGCAAAGTGGTGTATAAATGCAAAGTGGTGTAGTAATATGGTTTTAGTTATGGCAATGGCAGTTTTGTCTGTTGGTTGACTACTTTGGACCAGACTAAGTGGACTCACAGAAGTTTATGTACTGATATTCTTGGTCTCCAGAAGATAAATCATACTGATTGGGCGATGCCTTGATTTTACCCTTTTACCATCAGCAGATTGGCATTTTTGCCCTTTGCTTAAATATCTTAACAACTTTAACAAATTTAATGGATTGCTATAAAATTCTGTACATACAGAGGATGAATCCTGATGACTTCTCCTTTCGTGCGACCATAAATAGCTCCCTATAATTATTCATCTATTACCAACAATCAGGTGCAAGTTCAGATTGTACCCAGTGAATTGGTTTCTGATTAAATGCTTGCAAAACTAATGGCAGTCCCATCAGCCTCACCTGTACTTTTTATTTTGTGCTGATCATTAAATGTGAGCATGCTGACATGTTGGTAAGCATTGTAATTTTTACTTGCATGTAAGCAGAATGGTAATTGTTTCATTGTTAGCATGCTTACATTAGCATCTAGCCATAAGCATCAGCATAGCATGTGTGCAAAGTAAAATAATGTAAGCATCCAAAATAAAACTAGGATGTTTGGAAAAGCTGTGTTAAAAATTCCTTGCTCTGTTTAACAGCACTTGTGAAATACTTTTTAAAAAATTAAATTTTTATAGGGGGGCTAAAAATTCTATCCTCATCTGTATATCAACACAATAGCTGGAATTTTAACTATTTCCCACCAAAATAGTTTTAATGTGTTTATTCTGAAAACAAACCAGAAGACGATACCGGGAACACGTTAAAACATGTTTCTGTCAATTTAGCTCATAATAAAACGAGGTCAGCATGCTCAAAAATGTTTGAGGCACTTGCTTTTGCTATTGTACTCCACATCCGTCTCTCTTTGCAAGAACGAACAGTAGTCACCCATCATGCTCTGATTAAATCCTCCCTAAATTTTCAGTTTTCTGAAATCTTTCCCCATGCTCATCGCTGACATATCCCAAATTTGGATTTGAATGTAAAAAGTGCATCTTCAGTGACATTCTGGCACCCATTAGTTGATATGCTTTCAGCATGTTATCCACAAGCTCAGTATAATTCTCTGCTCTGATTGCCAAGAAAATTCTGGACAACCTGCACAAATGCTTCCCATGCTTCTGATTTATTTGGCTTCAGTTTTCTTTTGAATTCATCATCAAGCATGAGTTCACAGATTCAGGACCAACAAAAACGTCTTCCTTAATTTTGGCTTCGCTTTTCTCAAAACCAAACTCTTTTCTTAAATTGTAAAAAGCATTGCCGTTTCTGTCCAGTCATCCTAGTTGTCCAATACTTGGAACATCATAACTAAAAAATGTGACATGCTAGACGAAAACTGTTTTCAGATTTGGAGTCAGCAAGTAAAATTTGTTAAAGTACAGGTGAAAGAATCCCAGTAGCAAAATGCTTGTTGACCAGTGTAACAGTAATGAATGAAAATTGCAGCCATTTAGTTGTGGTTCATTCATGTTCAAACTAGCTTTTTGGAAACACACCTAAGGGAGTAACCATGAAGTCATGCAGACTGACAAGTAACTGATGGGTTGGACAGCTTTTCGAATGTCACTCTGCATCATCAGGGCTGTGGACCACATGGGGAGATCATATTCTGGGAGCAGCCAGCAGGTCATGCAGCACTGTAATGCTTTTTATGCGTTTACATTTACTGAATGTATCACAAAGACCTCATGGGGGGGAAAAAACTAACATAAGACTAAATGATGAAGATTTAGAGTTGATACACGTTGTTTTATCTTTTCCTGCCAAATTGCTCCTGTAAGCAAACTTATTATATTATTTTACAAAAAAATAGAGTGCCACAGCAACCCCTCTCTCTTTGCATCTGCCCCACTGAAGATCACCTGTTAGATAGGCCTTTAGAGCCTTGCAGCGCTTCCTTTTTTCTCTTCTTTTGATGAATAATACTATAATTATTGGTATTATGTCTTGGAGGGGGCTGCTACTGTGGGAATTCCTCTGTCAGCTACTTTTAAATGGACTTAATAAACTACTAAATTTCACTGAGTAGGATACAGTCTTAACACATTGCCATTTTAACTTCTTTACCTGTCTAAAAATGGAACATCCCCACATTCATGTGCTGACGAGCATTCCTGTTTCCATGGCATTTCTGCAGAAATATATGCATACATTGCTTATGCAGATTGCTCCCCTTCATTATCATCAGATGCATTTTTTTTTTTTTGTAAATCATGCTAAATTCCCACACCTGCCATCACAAAATCCAAACCACACCAGAGTAAGCTAATAACTGGACCAAGATTATTTCCAGTTTTTCAGTCTTTCAATTGCATTTTCTTACAAGCTAAACTAAAAAAAATACACTAGCTTTAGAAATGGACCTCACTCTAACTAAACACCTAAAAACATCCTTGGGATCTGAACTGCACCAAGCATACTCTGCCTCTTTGCAGGTGCTCTCAGCCAAGTTGTTTAGGCTGCCTCAGAATTCACTTGGCCTCTTTCCCTGCAGCCTGAAAAAACTGCACTAACCAGGCAAACATACCAGAATTAGTTTTAACTGGAAACAGCAAAGGTTGGCTGTGAACGCATAAGTCTAGCTGATGTGCACCTGGGCTGAATATACAGACCAGCCAGCTTCTTTGTTCTGCAATTAGAACTCCATTGTGTTTGGGAGACCGGAAGACAGAAAGGTCAGATGGTCACCAAAGGATTACTGGTTTTATGTCCCACAGAGTTGTTTATTCGAGAAGTATATCCATTAGTTCATCTACGAGTCTACCCTCTGTTCCCAATATTTCTGCCAATTCCTTTTAGACATGCCAAAGACATGCCAAAGCTTATTCAGGAGCCTTACATCCTTATCTGTTTAAATAAGTGTACCAGCTTATTAGGTACTCTTAGTTAAGACAGAAAAATCTGAACTTTATAACCTCCTTTTGCATCTGCAAAAATGTTGTTTCCACTCACTGACATAAAGCCTAAAGTCATTACTGATGTGTTTGTACCTTTATATCCCAATTGATCTGTTCAAACACAGGCAGGAATTAAAGATGCCTACAGTCAATTTTTCATTGACTAGAGGTGGTGTTATGCTAATTAGTAAGAAACACCGGCCAATGATCAATTACCTTTAAGAAAGGAGCGCTAATACCCCTCTTACACATGTCGTCAAACACAACATATATTTTAATTGAACCTTCACTGAATTGCAAATGGATTGTTGAGTTCAGAAGCGCGTGTATTTCAGTAAGGAGTACAACAATCACATAACAATCTGGTTGTTTTCCTTGGGTAAATATTTAGCAGTGTATTTATTTCTCACGGTGTATATAATGTTACTCTTCATTTTCATGAATAATGTCCGTTGACTTCTGTGTTTACAGAGCTACAGCTTTGATGTGAGGATTTTGACAGTTCTGGGCTGTGAATTATACTGATAAACAGATTAAAATGAGCCTTAAATGCAATTATGTTCGGGAGTTGTGTTAGCCTTAATTCGAGGCTGGGGGCTTTAGAAGAGAGTAGGGGTCTTTGATCTTGTGTTTGCCAGAGGTTTCCAGAGCCCAAATACTCACTCTGAGCTCCACCATGCGTTAGTTTATTTATTTATTTTTTTCCCTACCGTAAGGGACATGAAAAAGCAAAAAATCTTTGTTCTTAGCAGTCTTAGTTCATAAAACAGCCAAGCTGCATCATTGAGAAGCTTTATACATACATAGCAGATAATATGATCCCGCTGCAATAAGTATGCAGTGTGCACCAAGGCCAAATTCATCAAATCACATGCTGTTTATATATATCACTAAGTCAGACTGTGTGAACCAACGACAAGCAGAGCATGCGTCATACCTTACAGATTTCCTTTGGCTCTATCCTGCCTTGGCAACATTCGACAAATCTATCTAAATAAAATGCATTTGTTCTTGAAGGGAAAATCAGTAACTAGAAGGGATACATTTTATTTTATTTTATTTTATTTAATAAGGTCTTAATATCAGTAAAACTCAATCTAGTTAGATGGACAGCTTGATTCTGTATACCCAGTCAAACTGTTCAATTCTAAATACATTTTCCTTTAGCCATAACATTAGTGTTCTAATAGGTAGCTAGATATTCTGCTACACAACACCAAAGCCTCAGACTTTGAAAAACAACCCATTTGAGCTTTCCTGAAGTCTCCTCCTTATAACTTACAAAACAGCTGGGTTTTACCCTGCAGCTAAGCTTGTTGAACAAGTCATAAAACTTTTAAAGGGGCTGTAGTAGAGCGCTGGTAACATAACTTGTTTACGTTGGCTAAGGAGGACATTAAACATTATGTAAAGGTCGATTTAGATGCTGTTTTGCTCTTTCAGTACCACAGTGATCTTTTATTACGTTTACTTTTCTCCATGTCCCCCCACCCAAGAGATTTTTTTTTCCCATTAATAGCTTTATCATTAATTAATGATAAAGCTATTAACAGTTAATTACAGTGAATTAAAGAAGCAGATTCGTCATTCAGTCAAACAAAATCTAAGTAAAGGTCATTTAGTAGAGGCCTCCTTTGTCAAAACCTTTGGGTATGTTTTTAATAAAATGGAGCCTCTGGTTTCCACCCATATAACATTCCAATGTAAGTGCTGCTACACACTGAGGTTTTTTGTTTTTATCTCCCTGTTCAGCCCTGCCGAGGAGCTCAGCTTTGGTTCTGGAGAGACAGAGAAGAAAAGCCTAATTATCCTGAACAATGTGGTCAAAAACCAGGTGGCCTTTAAGGTAAGCCTGAAAGCGTTCGCATTTAAGTGTGTGGCACTTGCTACAGTTAATTTATGCCACGAGTTCCCTTTGGTCTTGCATTTCACAGACTAACAATTGTACTTATTTACAAAATTAAAAAAAAAAAAAAAAAGATTTGTTAATTGTACCTCTGATGTCTCCGCAGGTGCGGACCACAGCGCCCGACAAGTATAGAGTGAAGCCGAGCAGCAGCTGCTGTGAACCAGGAGCTTCGGTAGATATAGTGGTGTCACTACATGGAGGTATTGCACTTAAGCTCTGCACTCTTCTCACAGCAGATGTTTCTAAATGCTGAACCTCAGAATAATCAAGTGGTTCAGTGTATTACCTTCCTAAAGTGCAGGCAGCCACTTTCTCCTGCCTGACATGCATATTTCAAGACTGATAAAAGAATCATCTCCACAAAACAAACCATCAGACAACTGACAGTGCTGCGTGAGTTGAAACAGCTTGTGCCCTTTAAGCACTGAAATGTCAGCTGTAGGTTATGATGTGCTGAACATAGCTCGCTCAGAGGAATCAGTGCAGCTTATTTTGGGTTACTTTTTTCCTAGCTTTTATGCTGTGGTGGGTTTTTTTTTTTTTTTTTTTTTTCTTTCTCCCCC
>VUQS01033720.1:80571-102698 GCA_015108495.1 Heterochromis multidens
AAAGTGCAAAAAAAAAAAAAAAAAAAAAAAAAAAACTGATAGAGGTTAATGGAGTGCGTGCCTCTAGAGGAAGAAAAAAAGTAAAAGCTTTGGTATCACACATAGGTTGGTTGATTTTGGAGTGCATCTGTGTGCCTTTGCAGCACATGACTGAACCCAGGAAATCTTTCAGACACTGCACAGAGTAAGAAAACAACACCAGGATGACTGGAGTGGGAAATTATTCAAGTGGTCACATGACAGTGATTTCCAGACAGACTTGTCTCATCTGATTTTCGAGATATCACTAATTGCAAGCTGTGCATACTGTATGTCTTTTTCCTGGCTGCTGCAAAAGACAAAATCTTCACCACAGCATTGATTTCACATTAAAGATCAGTTAAATCGAAACTCGTCTGTCTGTCTGTTTCTGGCCCCGGGCACTCATGCAATGTTTGAGGAGATGACGATTTAGTTTGGGCGCTGTATTGGGACAGAGGGATCAATGCAGAGTTAATGAGTGCTGCATTCAACAAGAAGGCTGTGGGTGAATTGAATAAAATCATGTTGATGTCCAGAGGTTAAGGAGCAGCACATTCTGCTCCTTCATCATCTCTCTAACTGACCTGTTGAAATCAATGCTTATGATACAGTGGCATTACTCATTTCCAATAAAAAATGATGGGTGCATAAAATGTATCCATATTCCAGTCATAATGTCTGCTTTAGTCATTTCCTGCTTTTTACATCTAGCATAAACCTGTTTCCCGCTTTTCCTCCCTCTGGCTTCTGCACTGACTAACATACAGGTCAAAGGTCAGTGAGTTCTTACTGGATAGGTTGTTGACAAGCTTACAGGCCACTAGGACTCAACATTACAAAGTAATCTCTTCCTCACGCTTCCTATTTATAGGAAATATGTGAATAAAACTATGGAGAGAGTCCAGAAGAAGACAAGTCTGTTTTTCATTGCATTTTTCTGCATGGGCAACAAATGTTTACTGCAAAACCAGCCAGCACATTGTAAATACCAGATTTTTGGGGATGGAGACAAGTTGTTCTTTCTTCCTTTTTCTTTCGGTTGTTCCCTTTAGGGGTCGCCACAGCGGATCATCTGCCTCCATCTCACCCTATCCTCCTCTGTCACACTCTCTCATTACATCCATGAATCTTCTCTGTGGTCATCTTTTCCTCCTGCCGTGCAGCTCCATCTTCAACATCCTTTGCCCATTATATCTACTTTCCCTCCTCTCTAACTCCAAACAGCTTAACCTGAGCTGTTCCTTTGATATACTCATTTCTAATCTTGTCCCTCCTGGTCACTCCTAACCAAAATTTTCAGCTCTGCCACCTCCAGCTCCACCTCTTGTGGTTTTTTTGTCAGCACTACCGTCTCCAAATCATACATCATAGCAGCTCTCACTACCATCTTGTAAACCTTACCTTTCACTCTTGCTACTATCCTTCTGTCACAAATCACCCCAGACACTCATCTCCACCCACTCCACCCTGCCTGCACTCTCTTCTTCACCTCCCTTATGCACGGTCCATTGTTTTGAATGGTTGAGCCCAGATATTTAAACTCATCTACCTTCACTACCTCTACTCCTTGTATCTTCAGGGAATGGAGATAAGTGGTGACCTTTTTAAAAAAAAAAGAAAAAGAAATTGTATTGCACCGTATACAGTGTTAGTTTGATACCCGTGTCCTCTCTCCCCCTGGTTAGCTCATAGGGCGACACAAGAAAAATAGATTCTTCACTGTAACATCTATAAAAAGTCCAGTTTTTTAGTCAGGTACATTGAAGAGCATTGATTATGTTTATGTAAAAATGGATTCTCCTGAAATAATAGGTTTTAGAGTGTACTTGGCATAAGATCAATTCACACAATAAACATGTAAAGCTCACTTTTTTTATACATGATATTTTGCGATCATTTTTCTGGGCTCAAGTATTTTTTTTAATCTATTGTACTTCTAATTATTCTGTTTTTCTATTCAAATATACTCTAAGACTCTGTTGAAACAGCTTGTTTTTCTCTGAATATTTAGCATAATATCTTAACATATCCTGTGTACAATACACTGGAGTCTTTGCCTTCAACATGAGTGAAAAAAAAAATAACAATTATACAAGCATGTTTATTCACAGGCTGGGTGCAGAAAGATTTGCCATTATACACTGCATGTACGGTTGAATAGGAATGATTGCATTTATTAATGTATCTTTATTGCTTTACTATTAAAAGCAACATATTTGTAACCAAAACACAAAATAACAACAGCTTAGCAGCTTAACATCTGGTGGCTTGTGCGCACTTAATCATCCACCTGAATGTCTAATGTCCAATTAAGCATCAAGACTAATTGATATCTTTCCCATTCAGCCTCCCTTCCTGAGGGAAGCAAAACAAGATATGTGATATCTTTCACTGAAAGCAATCATGACATTGTGGTTCGTCATCGAACAGGAGCAATGATGTGGTCATCTCCCATGTAAGATTATACAAGTCTGCCCCCTATTGACCAAAATTTAAGGCTCAAAATCTTAGGTTGCAGGGTTGAGGAATTTCAGCACATTAAAATCTCCCCTTGGGTCTGATTGGTAGAGCAGATACTCTATCAGTTCTGTGGGTAAGTGAAGGTCACAAATTGCTCTCAGCCTCTGCTTGCCCACAGCTTTCCTGATGTGTAGCCGGCACAGCTGCATTAAAGGAGACACTCCTGGGGACACTCAGGGGAGAAGCACGAGCCATTATAGATGATTAGCTTCTTCCTCCACCACCAGCCCAATGCAAAGTCTTGAATGCAAAGTCTTGACTACCTCCTGCTTGTCTCAGCAGTCTCTCTGTTAGGCTGCTGGGATGTACAAGGTCCAATGGCTGTTTCCCCTCTGAGTTCCTGAGGAAGAGATCTGCCCCATGGTCAAGCAGGACAGATACCAACTCAGGGCTGGACAGACGGGCAGCGATGTGCAGAGGCGAGTCACCAGACACAATCCTGTTCACATTTGCACCTCGAAGGAGAGAAAAGACCAGATACGATGTCCTCACATTACATGAGGTAGAGCTTTTGCTATAGTTCAGGTAATGGTTTCTTTATGAAAATTATCATTTATAAAATCATTTTACCTAACAACATATTAAAGGAGACACATTGGGAGATTCATCATGTTTTAGATGAATATTTACACCATGCAGCAGAAGGAGCAGGGAAAAAAAATGTTTATAGAAATCTGAAGCCTGAGTTTGGAGCTCTTAGGGATAAGCTTGGCTCGTTTGAAGTTTTGGCCATGCTTTTTTTTTTTTTATATATATATTTCTATGTATGTCTGTATGTACTTATGTGTCTATACAGAAAGAGAATCTTAATAGGCCCCTGCAATTTAGAGATTTTTCATTAAAGTAGAGAATTTGATCAGAATCAGTGGCTTCCCAAATGCTGAGAAGTACAGGTTTGTATCCATCATGCAATAAGACCTTTGATTAGTTTCATTTTAGATTCATTTTTGTAACGTTAGAACAATCAAAACTGCATAGCCCAAATCACGAAGAACTGCAGTATCTTAATTTACAAGAAGGACAAGGAGTCCTGCAAAAGATGCCATGCCTTCTGCAAGCCTGGGATTACATGCAAAGACACAAAGCCTGAAACCTGATAGAGGACTGTGCCAGCTTTGCCTAAAGATGTATGGAGCGGTCTACATGCAAGGTACCTTATGAAAGTATGTGCAAATATACAAAGTAGAACTAGTTTTTTAAAAGCCATGTTGGCACATGAAATATTGAGATGATTTGGGTCTGTTTACTGCACTTTGAGGTTTGAAGTATTGATGTTATTTTTGCAAGGCATCCTCACTTTAGTGTCTGAAACCTTTGCACAGCACCATAACATGGCACTTATTGCTGGACTCACAATGAGCAGTAAAAGGAGATATTGTGTGTTTCAATTTATCATACTTATATTTCTTGTCAAAATCCAACGTCTACATTACCTATAATGCTATTATGTGTTATGTTTATGGTATTCTAACAGTTTCTAAAGTAGCCCCTGCAGCTAACCTCCAATGGAGATTATGGAGCACACAAAACAGGTCTAATAAGATCACAAATCCTGCTCCACAAACCCAGTTTTAAACCTCAACTAATGCGGGCTCATGTGATGTTACGTGTGACAGTTTATCTCATTTTCCACAGCTCCAGCCGCAGCCACAAAGGGTTTTTATACACATGCTTTGTGTACATTTACCTAAATAAAATATTGAATACAGGACTTACACACTGAATGTTGTACACTGAGGCATCAGTCTCTTCAAAAAGGACCCAAATACTTATCCACTAATGGAAAAAAAAAAACCCAGTTAATTTGTATGAGCAATAAAAGTTAAAATGAGAAGCTTTCTTACCCAGTTGCAGTAGTTTCCTCACGGTGCTTAGATGCTGATTGGAGCAGGCAATCTGGAGAGGGGATCCTAATTTATCAAAATGCTGATCCACATCTGCCCCGTACTGAACAAGAGGTTCAATGCAGTCAGGGTGACCTAGGGCAAGGTACCAAAAATCATCACAATGAGAAGAAATGTTCTTGAAAGGTTCTCCTGTAAAATCCTGTAAAACCTGGCATCCAAGAGAATAATATGATCATGTTTTCCTTTGTGGGCTACAACAAAAGACAATTGTTGCACGTCATACATTTCTCAGAGTTTTCTTATGTTTTGGCACTTTTTGTGTACTGATTAAGTTCTGCCAGGATAGGTTTTTCACATATATACTGTGGAATCTGACCTCTAACCTTTTCTTGCAGCTATATGGATTGGAGAACCGGACTGGCTGGTCCCCAGGGAAGCAGCTCCATGCTGAAGAAGCAGCGTTACACAGGTCACATGCCCCCGAGCACATGCTTCTGTCAGGGCAGTTTTTCCATCCACGGTTGAGCTGTTTACCTGATGTATGGAGATATAAACTTATTAATAATAGTAATAATAATAATAATAGTAGTAATGAACCAGAAAGTTTCTAAAAATATTTAATTAAAAGATAAAATTATGCTACCTTACACATTAGATCTGCCATCTGGCATGCAGTGCATTGTGTTGGAAAGACGAGTTGGGCCTTATATCTACTGATGTTTGTTTGTTAAAGAGTTATGGTGCATGTATGGTTGTGACTGTGTGTTTGGTTAATGTCTTACTGCAGTGTTCCATCAATAAGTTAAAATTGGCAATAATTGACATGGTTGTTATGGGAACAAACTGGGAGTTTCTTTCAAGAGAAAACAGATAACATACTGTCTTTAATTTGAGATTCTCATGAATTCAGTTAAATTCACAAATAAATCAATACCACATGATGATGCTTTACTGACATTTGCTCCATTTTCCATCAGAAGCTTGGCACAAGTCGTGTTGCCTTGCATACATGCCCCATGAAGGGGCGAGACCTTGTCCAGAGTGTTCAGATTTACACATGCACCCTGTGAACAAAACACAATACATTTAGATTCACTGAGGTACATGCACACTTTTGGATAGCAAACTGCCATATGAGGACACAATCACCTCAGGATTTTGCCTTATTAAATATTACACATTCTAGTGAGGAACACATGGGTCTTTCCTATGCATGTCTATTAGAAGGCAAAAATGTTTCCTAAACTGGTAAATATTCCCTTTTAACACAACTTGCAATATTCAGATAAACCGCACCTGATCAATGAGCATTTGCAGGGTGAGGACACTTCCATTAAAGGCTGCATCATGAATTGGAGACCAGTCTGATTCAACATCTTTGTGTAGACATTAAAAATAGTTACTTAATTTAAAATCCTACTTGCAGACAGTGCAAAAATACATTAAAAGACCAGATGAAAGGTTCTGCATAAAGCAGTAAATACAGCCCAGCTGCAGTGTGAACTTGCGCTGCCAGCTGCTACTCACCACTCATCAAAGGGTTTGAGAAAAAAACAGTTCCACTTTGACATGTAGTGTCTCGCGGAGTGTCTGTGTGTCCAGCAGACATAACTCACAGTGTCGGTTCAAAAGCTCCTTTGTGGCCTGGTTGTCTTTCTTCGCAGGCTTTGGAACATAAACTGAACGTGTGTCTAACTAGGAGTTAAATATGTTTGTTCCTCAGCTTTTTATTTTAGAAGATGTGTGGCAGATCTTGGTTCTGTCATGTTATTTCCTCTCACACAAAGTGCTCGGCATGCAGGAAGCAGGCTAGTTTCAAGTAGCAGTTTAGTCTCAGCCAATGGACGTGCAGAAAAAGAGAGAAAGAGGCCTGTTGAGCAGGTCTGTAGTTTGTGTGTAATATGACACTGTACCTCCACACCCATGCTCTCCATCAGGAAAGATAGGCAGTGCTGGGGGAGGGTATTTGGAGTGTTTTAACTTTTATAAAGGGAAACTAATAATTAGAATGTATTATTAAGTTGTGGCTGCCTGTAAAAACATTATGTATTTTCTACATTTAAAGAATGTGCATTCCAGCTGTTCCAGTTTTTAGATATAATAAATCCTTTTAAATTATTCCCAAATTTTATGACTTTGGGCTACATTTTCCTGAAAATTGTCACTTTACATAAAGCAGTTACTTTTTTTTAAAAGGTTTCATAAAAGTAGCTCCAACAACTTTTAATGTGCTTCAGTAATAATATGTCACGGTATATTATTGCACTTTCTGAGATGACTGAGGTCCTTTAATATCTGCCGGACGATGCTCGGGATGCTTTATGAGTCTGAGGTGGCCAGTGCCAGCGTCTCCTCTGTGGTGTGCTGGGGCAGCAGACTGAGACACCAAACAGACTCAACAAACTGATCCAGAAAGCCAGTAATATTGTGGGTATGGGGCTTGACATTCTGATGGCAGTGTTAGACAGGAGAATGTTGTCCAAGTTGTGCTGGACAGTCACTGGAGACTCACACAGGAAATCATTCCTACCTGTGGCCATCAAACTTTACAACTCCATTCTATGACATCTGGACTATTTTCACTTGCCATATCTGGTTTATATTGTACATAGTAATGTTTAACTTTGGAGTATTTATTTTAAAACATTACACCTTAATGGACTTCCTTATATTTACTTATTTTCATATACAGAGTTTACATTTTCTATTTTCACGTTTTCTATCTTTCACATTTAAAAGTTTAATTGAGCGTCTGTAACAAAGCAATTTTCCCCTGGGATTAAGAAAGTATTCTGATTCTGATGTACTCAGATTTGTAAAAAGGATTTAAATAATGATAGCTGCACTTTGCAGTCACAGTTCAGATTAACTGAGCAACCCTACATTTACACATGTACCACCTGTGTTTCCACTGTGAGACTATGTAAATGTGTATGTATGCGCTCAAAGTTTGATCAGATCTTAAAAAGATGCTTGTGAGGTGCTTGATTTTACACGACACGTGCACACAATGAAAAAGAGAGCAGAGGAGAGTAGCAAAACAACAGCAAAGACTTTCATGCTGAACTGAAGCAAGAGAACATAATTTAGGTAAATAAAATAAATAATATCTCCTTTTTTTCATTGATCTCCTGGGCACTGGCTGAACTGAACTCTGCAATCTCATTTTTATTTCTGGGGCTGGCCAACAGTTTCAAAGGGAGGAAGTCACATGCAGAGAAGCTTGAAATATAACACACACCGACCTGATTTCCTGCTAAGGATGTCATTCCTCCACTGTGTCTTTACATAGCTAACTGTTGATTGTTCAAACCTCATACATAGAGCCTTTAACTTGGCAAAACTGAACTTTGTTTGACATGAGTGGGTGTACTGCTTACCTAACATCTTTTCTTAACCAAAATCAGCTGGTTTTACAATTTTACAACAATTTCTTACCTAATATTTTCTGTACTCTTTTAGCAATAAGTAAATACCTTTTGACCTGGAGACAAGAAATGTGTTATTTATTTATTATTGATTTGGGTTATATTTAGTGCCCTGTGTGGATTATAGTAAATAAAAGACTATAATCCATTTTGGTAGCAGCTAAATTATGTTCACACATAGTTGTTTTTTTCCCAACAAAAACTACAGTAAGAATATATGCAGACCAGCAGAGGGCAGTCACAGAGAGCAGAGATTCAAAGCAAATCAATACTGTAATTGTATTCCTCTGGGAGCAGTTAATCCCTGGCAACAGGCTACACACTCGCCATACAATTGACTTTGTGCCTTGTCAGGGAAGGTGCATATGGATTAGAAAAGCTCTTTGCAGACTGAATGAATGCCCTCTCTGTATTTCGGAATAATGAATGCCCTTGATGCTTTGTTCCCCAAATAAATCTGCTTCAAATGTCCACCCGCTTTCTCAGATCGCAGGCCAGGCAAGCAGATCCAGGAGCTATGACCTCTCATGTATTTGGACTTAATGTAAGAGTCAGCTAACCCATGCAAGCACAGTGCAGCAAATGTCAGCTTTTCTATCAGGAATCTAATAACTGGGGTGAGCCTCATTTAGATCCAAGCCTTCCGTGCCTGCCTAGGCTCCAAGCATTAACTGGGCATAGTGAAGATAAGATTTTTACATAGACAAAGGTAAACAAACTGATAAACTCAAAACACTTAGGTTTATGTGTTTACTGATCACAGGATACAGAAAATGCATTTTGAGCAGCTACTCTGCTGTGGAAAAAAAAAACAAACCAAAAATAAAAATAAAGAACTGCAGCTCTGCTTGTTCAGATAAAAATACAGTAGGTCTATATTTATACTTATACTATATATAAGCTTGCAGAGCTGCGCTAATGATATGTGCATGAGCACAAATTACTTATCTGTCTTATCTATCTAACATTTGCATGCCACTGAAGTGCAGTAACAGCAAACTTAGCCACTGACAGTGCAAGTTACTATACAAACAAGCAATATTCTATATTAAGTGAAAAACACAGAAAATTGCCAGCCATGAACTGTGTCAAAGGGTGTGTTTTACTGTATCTGATGCTTATCTAAAGGATTTTAAGGTTAAGTCTGTTTGTACGCTTGTATAGTGCTGGCATGTGATCATATAGGGTTTGGGGTTTTTTTGGTTTTTTTTTTAAGAACAAAAAGCTCACAAATAGCACGTGTTAGAGTTATCATCAGAGAGCACCATTCGCCGGTCACCAAAAAGTGGAGGAGTCCCAGTTTATGCTTGTAGTTATGAAGTGGCCTGCATCACCTTCAGGAGGCTCAGTTTAATGTCGGGGCATCATGGATTTTACCCAGACACATGGATGGATGGATGGATGGATGTTCTGCCTTTAACAAGACCACTTATTAGTTTACAAACTTAGTAACGAAAGACTGTTTGGCTTGAAACTTTCAGCTTTCAGAGAGAATGATGGAGATTAAATGTATCATGATGTCTCTGTGGCATTTCATCTCCTATTGAACAAGCTCAATTGGCCAAATGTATGGAACTTGTCATATATAGGGGTTACATTGCCAAATCCCTTTGGATAGAAATGGTGATTGATTAGTTGATTGGTGGGTTCTTGTGTTATTGAGTGTATTCTCTGTGTTCATATGATCTGTGCATTTCCAGTTTTTTTCATAAACCGAGGTTTCTGTAAACCATCCCGTATAACTTATAGTAAAAAATTTTAATTGACAAATATAAAAAGAGTAGCGTGATGAAGTCATCCCTTTTGTTTTTTCAAACAACGGTGCTTTGTCAGATTCTTGTATTGTGTGACACAGTTAAGCTACAACTGCAGGGATTAAATGGAAGCACATGATGATTCAACCCCGTGATTTCTCAGAGAGTTGGGTCATGGACTCAGTCATTTCCTCTCATTTTCTTTTCTTTGTCTTCTTTCTCCTGACACGGTAGTCCATTTTCTTTCTTTCTCCCTGTTGCTTTCTCCTTCAGTCCATCATGGCATCCCCACGGCTGGAGACTTTCTGCTGCCCGAACCGAGACGCTGCGACAGAGTTTGTGGTCACTTTTCAGCCTGTCTTGTTCGGGGCTTTAAGTCTGGGAAGCGCGGCTTTAAGCCTCTTATTCGCTATTTTACAAATTCTACCAAAACGCAAGGGATACAGAAGACTCGGGCAGTATCCTCTGCCAAGGCCTGCGTCCTCCTCGCGGATATTGTTCATCATCAGTATATGTGACATACTGGGATGCACAGGTAGAGAAGAAACTGCTGGCATTGACCTACTTTTTTTCCCTTTCTTTTGTATCATAGTTGAGGCAAAGAGCGAGTTCGTTTTCGCAGCGTGGTTTTGCTTGCTGGATCTAATTACGCACGCAAATATTTTCATTTTAACCCCTTTGTTGCACTGCAGTGCATAGACGCAACTATGAGAAATGTGTCTATTATAGGCAAAGAGATGGATTTAATCTGCAACTGTCGATACTACATGACTTTTTACACGATAAAATTTGTGCCCAAGGTAATGTATTTAATTGAAATCAAAAGAACGAATCATAGTACTCTCACGTGAGTGATGAAATAACTGCTGCCCTTTTTAGTTGGCCTAGATTGATTTCTCAAAGTAACCAGTCACAAAGAAATGAAATAATTATCTTTCCAAAAAGAAAAAAAGTTTCATTGCTGCATAAAATGTAAATAAAAACAGAATACAATATGATTTGCAGATTATTTCATCCGTAATTTTGTGGGAATCCGTATCTGTTATAAAGTAACAAATCAGATATTAAAACTGAAACATTTTATTGTATTTTGAAAAATGTTTGGATTTTGAATTTGACGCCAGCACTTTTTTTTTTCTCAGTGAGTGACAGGAAAGTACTCAGACAGGCCAGTTCTCACCCTGACTCTTTCACCAGAAAACATACTGTTGTAAAAAAGCGCAGGATATGGTTTGGCATTGTATTGCTGAAATAAGCAAGGCCTTACCTGAAAACCACTGGATGACACGACACCGTTTTTTGATACAACACCTTTATATATGTCTTTCATCATTGATGGGGCCTTTACAGAAGAGTTACCCATACTATGCTCACTATTGCATACCATAGGTAACCAGCAACCATATACCATCACAGATGCAGGTTTTAAACTGTGCACTGATAACAAGCTGGATGGTCTCTTGCCTCTTTAGTCTATGATTCCTAAGAAGTATTTCACATTTTGATTGATCAGACAATGGGACAGTTTTCTACTTCACCTTTATCCATCTTAAATGAGCTCGGCCGGAGTAAGCACCATTGTTTCTGGATCTTATATGTGTTTTTCTTCCTTTGCATGGTAGAGTCTCAGCTCACATTTGTGAATGTAGCAATACACTGTGCTGACTGACAGTGATTTGAGTTAGTGTTCCTGGTCCAGTGTGGGGACTTTGTGTGGTTGATTTTTTTGTTTGTTTGTTTGGGGTTTTTTTGCTTTTTTTTAATTTGTTATGGAAGCTTGTTTCTGCCACTGAAAAACAAAATACCATCCATAAGTCAAAATATCGGGATATAATCTCAAATTTATTGATATTACATACTGTAAAGGAAGCGCCCATATTCTTTGCATTTTTAGACTGAGAAATGTTATTCTTGTACACAGTCTATCAAGGAGTGGTGAACCCCTCCTGATCTTCTACTTGTGAAAGAAGTAGAATCTCAGGCTCTCTGAGATGTACTTCTAATGTTGCTAATTAATAGAGTGACAAGATCCCTACAAACAAACAAAAGTCCAACAAAATTGGAACTCATTAACAGTGCTGGCAGGTAGTTGAATATATTATATTTGAATACAACTTTTCCAACTCTCTTGCTAAGTGAATACAGTAACAATAAGAAGGAGCTGAAGTTTGATCTTATGGTCTCATGCGATAGTCTTTCCCATATTCACTGCTATTTCACTGGTAACAGTCTTTGGGTTTCAGCAGGGATGCATCCATAGACTGGCATACCTTTTTTCTGAAACTTGTGCTGGCATCAAATTCAGAATGGGCATACGGTTAAAGCAATCCTGTTTCAACATTTAATCCTTTCACTTAAACAAAAGGTTTAAATGTTTTGCAAATCACATATATTCAGTTTTTTTTTTCATTTATATTTTACACAGCGTCCCAACTTTTTTTTCTAAATGGGTTTGATTTCTATGTACTCGGTGCCCATGGAGATTCATTCACCACTGCAGGGTAGCAGCTTGAAACTCAGTGATGACACAGGTTAAAATGAAATACAGAAGAGTAATAAAGATTCTGGGAGTGCTTCCATTCTTCCATTCGGCAGTGAAGCTAAAGAGTTTCATGGAGGAAATGGAAACACCCTTATAAAACACACCTGGTGGGCGTTAATATTTCCACATTGTAAAATAACTCTTGAAAGAACACTACAACTTAATCTAATTAGTCAAAGCACTTAATAATAAAGGCTGAAAATAATAAAATCTGAGGCATTTTAAAAGTAATGAAACCCAGACCAAGTTTACATCTCCTGGTAATGTTTTCGACTTGTTGTTTTTGTGTTTATTGTATTTGCTTGTAAAGCAGGATTTTTTTTTCTTTTTCCAACAGCTTGTTCAGCAGTCACGATTAAAGATCATGTATTGTTTTCCTCTTGCAGGTGTCATTGTAAGATCATCTGTGTGGCTAGGTCTGCCGAACATCATCGACCACATCTCAGTGGTCAACAACACCGATGTCTGGCCAGAGGTCTTTTGTGTAGGCAGCGCGGTATGTATGATGCTCTTCGACAAATCGTGACATTGTTTAACATTTTAGTTCCACCTTTATGTGAGCTAAAAAATATCATGGCCTTATGTTTGACAAATGGCAAGAAAGTGACTATATAGAAAAATACACTTAGGTTTGTTTAATCCAGGTGATGCATGATCATGGTTAATCTTCATTTCATGGACAGAAGAGGTCATTTTGTTTAATCCATCCTCAGCATGATGAGATATCTGTCAAGATGGGACTTTTTAAACTGTTATGGCACCAACAGCAGATAAGCCAAGAAAACAACTTATCTTTATCTGTTTTTATGACCTGTAAAGTAAGTGTAATGTATCCAGTTTATGTGTTACAGATGTGGATCCAGTTGTTCTTCAGCGCTTCTTTTTGGTGGACCTTTTGTTATGCGGTTGACGTCTTCCTGGTGGTGAAAACATCTGCAGGAATCAGGTTCTCCCCACCTTGCCTTCCATTCACAATTCATTATCACCTCAACATCTCCTCTGATAGGATGCAAGATGAAGCTGTATATTTTTACCAAGCAGAGTGTGACACATCTTTCTTTCACATTGTTTAACTGCCACCTGTATTATTTATTTATTTGTATTTTATAGTATTTATTCTTTGCCGTTCACATGTAAAACAACCTGAAACTGGTTTGAATTAAGTCTTTTTTTTTTTTTAACAAAAGGTGCAAGGTTCCATGAAGTCTATTGTTGCTATAAATCTCTGAGTTTTACAAGCTTCTTGCATTTTTCTCCCCACTCAGTCCTGTTCAATTGCGTTTTGTACAACAAAAAAAAGGGGGGGAAAATATCCTCAAGATAAAGTATGCCAGCATGTGTTGTGAGCTTAGTCTCATGACTTTTTTTTTCTTTACCCCATCAGCACCATTGTACTCTACCACATGATTACATGGGGCCTGGCTGTGCTGCTGTGTGTTGAGGGAGTGGCCATGCTGTACTATCCATCTATTTCTGAGTAAGATACTACTGACTACTGTCCCACTGACAGGCAAATTTTAGCATCTGTTAGTCTTGTCAGAAGATGAAAAATAGAAAATTAACATTTTTGTGTTCACATATTAGCAGCCATAACAAATAACAGCAGATAACTTATCAAACATATCAGTGGGTTTAAAAATGTCATTATTTCCATGGAAAAAAAGTTTGTCAAAATGGGTTTTGACTGTTTTCCTGCTCATCTCTGCCCCTATGGCTGTTATTCATCATTGTCAGCATTTTTTGATGTAGAAAAATAAATACAATAATTCTGTTAAACGTCATAAAGCTGATTTCCAATGCTGAATGAATTATTTGTCATATTTGTTTTTTTACAGCTGTGAGCAGGGCCTCCAGCACGCTATTCCTCACTATGTCACCACATACGCACCGATGCTGCTCGTTCTCGTAGCCAACCCTGTGTTTTTTAATCGGACCATATCGACTGGTGAGTTCCTCACTTTCAAATTTCTCTGACAAATATAACTTCTTACACAATGCAAACGAGAGGAAATAAAACACTTTCTCATCTTTCCCGCCTAGTGACATCTTTACTGAAAGGACGACAAGGAATCTACACGGAAAATGAGAGACGGCTGGCGAATGAGATAAAAATACGTTTCTTTAAAATAATGCTGGTGTTCTTCATTTGGTAAGTTAAGGAATAGTTTTGGGAAGGTCTTTCTTGCTGTGTAGTAAATATGAAGCTAGAGCCAGCAGCCAGTTCATGTAGACAGGAAACACATTGTTAAAGCACAAAAACATTAATCTATCCACATCTGTGACACTCACTAATTTACATTTTAAATCACCTTTGTTTAACCCATGGACCGTACAGTATAATACAGAAGAATCTGACTTGATTTCTGAGCTGAGTGAACACTTTCCTAAAGAGCTTATAGTCTCATTCACTTGTTTTGTGTCTCTCTTTTAAAACAAAATAGCCTCATTTTGTAAATCATGGTACTGTTTGGAGTCAAACTGACATGGAACGCTATAGGGTGTAGCTACCAGGTGATTGAGAAGTTGCTACCATATCAGTGTGGAGTGTCCTCAGTTTCTCATTCAGCTCCACCCCTCAAGCCTCACCCAGTTTCACAGTGGCTATGTAACAAAGAAATTCTGTAGAGTCCACTGAAAAACTAAGTACACTCTTAGTGCTTCCGTAGGCATTAAGAGGGTAAGTAGCAGTCAGGTGCTGTTTAATTCAATTCAATTCAATTTTATTTATATATCACAAATCACAGTCACCTCAAGGTGCTTTATATTGTAAGGTAAAGGCCCTATAATAATAGAGAAAAAAACCCAACAATCAGACGACCCCTATGAGCAAGCACTTGGTGACAGTGGGAAGGAAAAACTCCTTTTTAACAGGAAGAAAACTTCCTGAGCAGAACCAGGCTCAGGGAGGGGCAGCCAGCTGACGCAACCAGTTGGGGGTGAGGGAAAAGAAATCAAATGTTAATGAAATTCACTTGATTAACTGATCATAAACAAGTATGAGCACCTCTATAAAAGCAGAAGAAGGACCTGAGCACCTTGTTCACCTCCTCTGAATACCAAAGTATCCAAATATGTCAGATGAGTCAAATGTGAGGCCATCTGTCTGACAGCTAACGTTTGGCTGAAAATGGGTCATGCAACAGAACAATGATCCCTAGCACAGCAGCAAATCTACAACAAAATGACTGAAAAAGAAAAGAATCAAGGTGTTCCAGTGGCCCTGTCAAAGTCCAGACCTCAGCCTGACTGAAATGTTGTGGTAGGACCTTAACCCTCTGAAGGCTAAGTCATCATATGTCCTAACCCTAACCCTAATCCTACCCCGCACCTTGGGTGAGCAGCACCAACCATTGCTAGCAAATGGTGTTTCGCAATATTAAACTAAAACAAACACCTGAATCCCAAATATCTATTGAGATGTGATTGAGAACACTGTTGCTGTTGTATGTATTATTTTACATAGTTTAACAATATTATCACATTATAAAATATCTAAAAAGCTTCTGTGTTATTTATGGTAAGATGTGTCCACAACATAGACAATATAAGCACAGTTATTTTGTTGGCTTCAATCTAGTTTTGTGGTGTAGGACTTATATGCATCAAACTGTCAATAAAATCCACATAACTGCACTGTTAGGATTAAAAACTGGTATATGGTTTGAAGTCTGCACTTTTGACACAAGCTGAAATGGAGACTCAGCGTCTTGCTGCTATTTAAATCAGTCATGTGATTTGGACATGCCGGCACGTCCGTTGACTCCTGGGGGTTAAGGGAGTTGTACATAAACGAATGCCTACAAACTCAATGAACTGAAGCAATGTTGTAAAGAAGAGTGGGCCAAAATTCCTCCACAATAATGTGAGAGACTGATAAAGTCATACAAAAAACAATTACTTTAAGTTATTGCTGCTAAAGGTGGTTCTACAAGCTACTGAATCATGGGGTCCACTTATTTTCACAGGAGTGCATAGAGTCATGAAAAAAAACTTTTTCCCATGACTGTATACCCATCTTTTATATACAGCCTAAGGTTTAACCAATTTAAAAACGGAAAAAAACAGAATGTGAAAAAACATGTTGTTGTCTTATGGTTGGGTGATCTAAACTCATTCTTTCCAGGAACAGAAAATTATCGGAATCTTGGCTAGTTTTTTGGCAACTTCACACTGATGGCAAGGCCATAGGAAGTTACTGCAGCCAGGCCAAGAAGCATTGTAGTATGTAACCCCCCATAATCCACTGTGTTTTTAATAACTTAGGTCTGCATTAAATTTTGTGTTAATGAGGATGAAGTTTAGGGGAATTTGATTTTTAAACCTGACACAGTCACAGAAACTAAAGTCTGCTTAAAGATTTTAAATATTTAATTTACAGTAAATAGGCCAAAACATGCAAAACCATTCTTTGTGCTTTCCAACTGGTTACTACTGAACATCTAAAGGTGCTCTTTGAAATGATTTATAAAGAAGGAACCTTTTTAACATTTTAATGTTCTTCTAATGGGACATGTTTTTTCTCTGGTGTTTTAGCTGGGTTCCCAACATCATTAATGAGAGCCTCCTCTTCTACCTGGAGATGCAGACAGACATCAATGACACCAGTTTCAGGAATATCAGGAACACTGCCCTTATCACATGGTTTATCATGGTGAGTTAAAAAACAAACAAACAAAATAACAGTATACAGAACACTAGTTTAATCAGCATGTAATGCCTTTAATAATTTTATATTCAACTCTTCCAGGGTATCCTGAACCCCATGCAGGCTTTCCTTAACACCCTGGCCTTTCATGGTTGGACAGGCTTTGACGTTGACTTCAGCCTGCAGCAGAGGAGGGAGCTGGTCTGGGACTCAGTTTCTACTTCAGCACCTAATGCGACTACCCATAACCCCGTGGTGGGAACTACTCTGCTTTACCAGAGTCATGTCCAGGAATCACAGAAGAACATGATGGGAAATGGGCAGCACCACTCCGATGCCATCAGTGTCCTTTCAGAAGGTAATCGGCATTCCAATGGTGGTAGCAGCTCGCCAGTATATCAGGGCTGGTGATGCTGATAAATTACTAATCAGCATCATGTACCATATGGACTACCTCCTCTTAATATGAAGTACAGTATAGTATTTTCTGAGTACTGCTGTGTGTGTCTGTTTTAAAAAAATAAAATAAAAATTAGCTTCATCAAGGTGTTGCAATTGCCCAGTCAAAGTAGAGAGCTACTAAAGCAGAAATAAAGCTCTTTGTGGTTAATTTAAATAGTATTTTATATAGTAGTGCAGTAATGTAGCTGACTCTTGCTGGGTGGAACCATGAATCATGTTGTGGCGTTATGCAACACCCTCCACAATTTTCCTCTTTTTTGATTTTTTGATTTGTATTGAATGCAACAGTAGTGTGAAACTGCATAGCACAGGAAGTTATAGATTTTCTGTAGAGGATGAACTAAAGTGATCAAAACTTTGCTGCTATCATTCTGAATGTGTTGCTTAATCTATAGTTGACTGATCTATAGTTGACCGATTGATCATGCTGTGTAATTTCAACAGCTGCAGTTGCAATAGTGGCTTTCTTTTCAAGGGGCTACTATGGTGCCAAGCTACCACACAGAGCTTTAAGTGCAGATAATAAACAGAGAACAGTGGAAGCCAGTAAAAACAGAAAAAACCGTAGAATACATGGAGCCTGTCTGATACTGATTTTTAGGCAGTAAAAATTCTGATTATTCTGATTATCAATATATCTGCTGATATGCTTACAAATACATGTATTGTATATATACTTTCAGCCACTTTATTAGGTATACCTGTTTAACTGCTTGTTAATGCAAATTTCTAATCAGCCAATCACATGGGAGCAACTCAATGCATTTAGGCATGTACACATGATCAAGACAACCTGCTGAAATTCGAACCAAGGCTCAAAATGGGAATGAAAGGTGATTCAAGTGACTTTGAACGTGGCGTGGTTGTTGGTATTAGATGGGCTGGTCTGAGTATTTCAGAAACTGCTGATCTACTGGGATTTTCCCACACAATCATCTCTAGGGTTTACAGATAATGGTCCAACAAAGAGAAAATACCAAGTGAGCAGCAGTTCTCTGGGTGAAAATGCTGTTGATGCCAGCAGTCATAAGAGAATGGCTGCTTCAAGCTGATAGGAAGGAAACAGTAACTCAAAAAAAAAGCCTTGTTACAACCAAGGTATGCAGAAGAACATGAAGCAGAGAAAGACCAAACCGGGTGCCACTCTTGTCAGGTAAGAACAGAAAACTGAGACTAGAATCTACATAGGCTCACCAAAACTGGATAATAGAATACTGGAAAAAGTTGCCTGGTCTGATGAGTTTTGATTTCTGCTGCAATATTTGGATGGTAGGGTCACGATTTGGCATAAACATGAAAGCATTGATCCATTCTGTCTTGTATCAACGGTTCAGGATGGTGGTGGTGTAACGGTGTGGGGGATATTTTCTTAGCAAACTTTGGTCCCCTTAGTATCAACTGAGCATCATTTAAATGCCACAGCCTACCTCTGCATTGTTGCTAACCATGTCCATCCCTTTATGACCACAGTATACCCATCTTCTGATGACTGCTTTCATCCCCATGCTTCCTGTCAAAGCTCAAAACATCTTAAACTGGTTTCTTGAACGCGACAGTGAGTTCACTGTACTCAAATGACCTCCATAATTACCAGATCTTAATCAAATAGAGCACCTTTGGGATGTGGTGGAACAGAAGATTTGCATTATGGATGTGCAGCTGACAAATCTGCAGCAACTGTGTGATGCTATCATGTCAGTATGGAGCAAAATCTCTGAGGAATGTTTTCAGCACCTTGTTGAATCTGTGCCATGAAAAATCAAGGCAATTCTGAAGGCAAATGGGGGTCCAATCCAGCACTAGTGAGGTGTACCTAATAAAGTGTCCGATGAGTGGATATATATATACAGTATACATTGAAAAGAGAAAATGATGGGGGTCATTGTTTGACTTTCCAGCAATGTATTTCACAAACTGGTTTGCAACTTATTGTGGAGCATGGCTTCACATCTGCTCAGTGATGCATACTCTGCTATATGTGCTAAACAAGACTGAATACTGCAAATGGAATTGGAGCTGCTTTGCTGGACAAACTGTGATAACAATTTCTACATTATACTAAGCATCTTTGACTGCATCATTTTCTTAAAAAAATCTTCGTATCAGACAACAAATACAACAATACCAATACGTCTATGATAATGTGAAATCAGCCCATAACGTTTGCAAACTGAGTGGCAACTGTATCTTATAATTTTAAAGGTGATGATGCTGCATTTTTGTCAAAGCTGTTTTAAAGTTCAACTCAGTTGTCATTTTGAATATTTAAATTTTATATACCGAGTCCTTTCGAATATTTTAGAATCACCTCTCATCTTCAGTTATATCTATATGTACTGTAACTCTACACTTGCGTGCATTTACTGCATATGAATGTTATTTTTGTCATTCGAGCAACGCTGAGTGATTTCAGACATTTTCTGTCATGTGTGCACCACATAGCTCATGTACAAGATTTTCAATGCTTTGTATCACCAGTATCCCTGACATGACAAGTATATAGAAATAAAGTTAATCTTTTAAAGAATATGTTTTTCATTCTTGTATATAAGCCTCCATGTTTTTATTCATTCTGTAAAATGCATTTAAAAAAAAAACAAAAAAAACAAAAAACGAATAATTTCTACAGTAAAGGGTGCATGTAAATTTGAAAAAACACTCAGATAAGCAGTTTGATAAGCTGAGGTGGTATAATGTGCAGGAGCACCTAGTAATCTACCCCTATTTTGTCTTGCTAGGTTCAGAGTCTAGTACAGTTGAAATCCACATTTCCAGCGAGCTACGAGACTGTGAGGATGTAGACGCTGACGGAGAATCCTTGGAGAACTCTGTGAAGCACTAACTGGGGTCGTCCACCTTCCTCTACTTTGCTGCACAACACTATTTTTGTAGTCACTTTTGTTTTAGATCGTGTCCCATTAAGCCTCTGTTATCCTGCTGAGATTTTAACTGGTCATGAGATTTCATTATTCGGTATGACAGAAGCCTCATTCTTGATTCCAAGCCTTTTATTTTTGTGTTTTAAATCTCTTTGCACTACAGTGTAGTGCTACATTTCAGACCCATCAACTCAGCAGTCCCAAAGCTACTGTCTCTTATAGCAGCTGACAGAATAAATATGACTCACAGGCCGACCTTTAAAAGTGCCTTAAGTGCTTGAAGCATTTCTTCAAATTCTCTAAATTGGATAACTGATTTTGTGACAAGCATCCTTTTCATTAAGCTGCCAAGGCCCAACTGAATGCAATAAGCTAAAATAATTAATCTTAAAAGAAAGTTATTGTATTTTCAAATGTCCATGTTGTAGTTTTGCACACATGTATCTCATGCTATATTAAAGATCTAAATATCTTTTACATTTTGGACTGAAAAACAACCTTTTTTCCCCGACTCTACAATATGTTAATGAGCTTAAGAAAAAAGGAAACACACAACTGAAGACAAAGGCATGAGTTCTGTTATCAAAATAGAGTAATTTATTTGAGACACTGAACGACTTCAATGTTTATTGGTTTTTTTTTTTCCTTGGAAACAGGTGACAGACCCTGGATCAGGGCACAAAAGATAGTATCCGTCACAGCACTTATTCCATATTGGGCTCCTTAGCATGCCAAGAATGGCCACTGACCTACAGCCCAATTCTCAGTCTGACACAGACAATAATGGCTCTCAGCAAATTAAAAAAAAAAAAAAAAAAAAAAAAAAAAAAAAAAAAAAAAAAAAAAAAAAAAAAAAAAAAAAAAAAAAAAAAAAAAAAAAAAAAAAAAAAAAAAAAAGTCAGAAAAACATTAAAACACCCATTAGTATCCAATTGTGACATAAAAAAATAAGAAAAAAAATTGGACCTTGACTTTCAGCAAAATGTGAAGTTTTGCTGAGCCCACCAAAAGTGCACTTCATGTTGCTCCAGCTGAAGCTGACAAAAAGTGAGAGGGACCAGAAAACAAACAAACAAACAAAAAAGGCAAATCAAAGTGGTAGCAGGTTAACTTGAAGATACTTTTACTTTATACCCCAGCAGGCAGACATACTGCACGCTCAAAGCTCACCACGCCTGATCAGCTGGCAACACTAAGACCAATCGCAGCTTTGTTAAAAAAAGAATTTATTTTTTAAACAATAGCAAGGCTTTTGCATAAAATCCACCTCCTAGTCAAATGATCTGAATTTTCAGCAGGCTGATCAGAGGAAAGGTACCAAAGAGAAACCATGGTAATAATAAATGAGCTGCAGTAACTTTCCTCGCTTAGGTCTGCATGGCAGTTGCAGGTTTGTGAGTCCTGTGATGTCTTGTTTCACATACAAAACAGAAATAAAAACAGCAGGCTAAGCATGATAGTGATGACTGCTAATATCTTTAACAAGAGAACTTCCTGGATGCAGATGATGTGTACATTTCCTCCATGGCTTTCAGTGATCAACAGAGAAGAGTAAAGTTGCTCAACACAGTTTTTTGTTTTCTGTTATTCACTGAAAGAGAAGTAAACTCGATCAAATGGATATGACTGGCAGAATTCAGAAAGACTGCAACATAAGCTCATGAGACACGCACTTCATTTTAAAAAGTGGTCTTGTCACGAATTAACAGCAAAGATGTGATAACTCTAGCCATTAAAAAGCCCCTACAGGATTGCAATAAAGTGTGCTGTATATAAACATATATACACAGTATATAAGTCTGTGTATGAATCTAATTTACATCTTTACATTCTTTAAATTTACATCTAGAGTGGCAGATAATTCTCTGTATAAAGCACACTTTTCACATCTTGTCCACAGAATGACATTTTCTAATGACAACTAAATCAAACAGGTCATTTTTGGAAGATAGGACAATTTCTTGGCAGGCTTTACCTTTTGTTTTTTGGACCTGATGTTAAAAATGAGCTAAGAACTACCTTGTAGCGG
>VUQS01033725.1:9341-26489 GCA_015108495.1 Heterochromis multidens
TCATCAGGTTTTTTTTTTTTTTTTTTTTTTTCTTTTCTCTTTATACCACAGTGGGTCTACAAGGATCCCACTGGCACGTCAAGGCCTGTAAAAATACAAATGCCTGGTGGCATACATGAAATGAATTCTTTTAGTTGCATTTATGAACTTCTGACCATTCAACCGAAACAAATTGGCTCTCAGTACTAAATTTGTCTGCATCAGAGCTTTGTGGATAATTCTTTTTACACACACAGTGTCATGGCTGGGCAATGAGGAGCTGGTAACAGCTTACATCCTATGCAATATTATCTTGTGGTGCAATAAATGAAAGTGACGCATATCAAGGGCTTGGAAAATTTAAAAATAAATCCCTGAAACAACGATTGTGTTATTGAAAATATTTATTTTGCTTTATACAATCCTGTATTGCTCCAAGCCCTTGGTATGTTGTGTTTTGGTGTTTAGCATGTATTTATTTAACTGGAGACAAACAGAAATGCTGTATATTTTGTCACTGTCTTTTTTGTTTTTTCTTTTTTAAACTCAAATTCAGATACAACACGAGGCAGCCGACTTAATTCTTGTTTTGCTGCAGCTGCTTTACGGGGACTGAGGTCCACATAGCACCACCAAATGTTACTAATGAGGTTTCACGTGTATCTACAAAGGGCACTTGGAGAGCACATTCTCTGATAAGGGTTGCATTAGTTGGCAACTTTAAATTAAGTGGTCTGGATCCACACCAAAATGTCATGGGTACTTCCTTTACCTGTGCTCCACCGCTTTCCACTAAAATTGATGAAATCTGGCTTGGTATTTTGCAGCAGCTGCCACATACCACATGTTGAGTTCTTCCCAGTTTTTAAAGCCACTCATGTTTGGCCTGTGGTAAGCTTGTAATTATGCAGCTACTTCCAGCTGGTATGCTGAGATGCTCTGTTTGTTCAGAAATCTCACTTACAGCCAAAGGACTAATATACCATTACTGTTGACCTCAGTAACAAGAAAGCAAAAACAAAATATGTGGAAAATAAAATTTGAATGTCACGTGTTCAGTACAGCCATTGCCTTTATGATCAGATTTTCCTTTATTTATTTTATTTTTTAACACAGTTGTAAGATATTAGGTTCTCAGTTCACAGTATGCTGTAGTGATAGTTGCACTGAGTTTGGCACCAGTTCATCTTTACCATTTAGACCTGTTAACATCTCATGGCATTGTGTTTTTGTTGTCAGTCTTCTTTAATTAGTTCATTTGCAGTTCTGAGATGTTTTGATAGTGTGCAATGTGTGTTTTTATTTTGTATGTTGAATAAACTTTGTGCTATTCTTCTACATGTCTCTCAGCACCTGTAATGTTTAGACTGCTATGCACCTAAGCTGTATGGTGGTGGATACAGTTTAATATTCCGATCTAGATTAATGGCTCTGTGATGCACTCTAGTGGAAAAGCTCTGCAGTAACGCCGCAATGACTAACTGACACCAGCAGCCCAAGAGAATCAAATTTGTGCTTATTCAGTGGATCACAATGTGTGTGCTGCAGCAGAATCATGACCTTTGTACACGTCCACATGTGGTGATACCATTAACGTCTCCTGGTCACAACACCAGCCATACACGGTCTTGTGATTTGTATCGGTAGAAGAATTCAACATTCTTTATTTTTAAGATGGTTCAGACTGCAGTAATATGATGTCACCTCAGAAAATCGATTTGCTTTGGCATGTGTAAATTTAACTCCTCAAATAACTCCACAAATCAGCTTTTTTAACTCAATTTGAGCTACCTGTACCAGCTATGGCAACCTAATAAACATAGAGAATATTTATGAATTTAAGAGCTTTGAGTTTTAATGCAAAATAGGACTATTTAAAATGAAAATTGTCAAAATTCTGCAAAACTTTAAAAAGCTAAAATATAACTTAAATGCATTCTGCTTTGACATTTTGTACAGCAGTTTTTTTTTCCAGATGCAGGACTGTACACTACTACTGAGCATTTATTCTTAAAACAGGACTGTCACTATATCATATTTCCACTTCATGAATGTCTTGTCCACAATTCATCATGATGATATAACTTATATCCTAACTTTAAATACATATATAGTGATTAATTAAGCACAGCCTTACTGCTTCCATTGGAATTAAGAAGGTCAGTAGCAGCCAGGTCCTGCTAATCAAATGCACTTGATTAACTGATCATCAGAAAGTGTGAGCACCTCTATAAAAGCAGACGTTTTGACACTATGCTGCTCTGGAGCATTCAGGTGTGTGTTAACACAATGCCAAAGAAGGAAAGACGTCAGTAACAATCTTAGAGAAGCAATTGTTGGTGCCAAAAAACATTAAGTCCATCATTCTAAAGTGAGAGAGAGATTATTCATGAGTGGAAAACATTCAAGACAGCTGCCTTCCCAGGAATGGCTGTCCCAGCAAATTTACCCCAAGGATAAACCATGCAATGAACAGTGAAACTGCAAAAAAAACACAAGAGCTACATCTCAGACTCTACAGTTAGCATGTTAAATGCATGGAGGTGGTGAGAGTCTGTGACCATCATGTATAAAACATACAAAAAGAACATGTGTAGTACTGATAGAATATCAATATTTCATTTTGAAATATCCCAGTTACTGTCAATGCACAATTATAGTGACGCTCCAATATTCAAAATACACCTTTTAAATAAATCTACAAACAATAACTGACACAGAATATTTGGGGGGGATTTATTAGGCCTTGCTATGGCACAGTGTACACCAACAGTTATGATATAGAAGGGACTCCAAAGTTTATTCAGGGGGACAGTTTTGACTGAGTGACCTCAAGCTTGAGGTGTAAATTATGTTTTAAACTTCTGTTTACAGTGTGTGTATAGTCCTTCAAATTAGAGGTAAAATCAAGCTGCTAAAGCAGTAAAAACATAAGAGCACCACAGTCTGGTGCAGTTCTATGTTCCTTAAACCAGAAAATTAAAATTACAAAAAAACAGTATGAACATTGGTTAATGCTGGCAAAAGTTAACAATGTTGGGTTGTGCCCATATTACAGCATATATATGGCTCTTTATCACAAATCCTGCTGAGTATTAACAAACAGGTAAAAAACAAAAAAAAAAAAAACAACTTCAAGATGACTTAATCACCTTTTAAAAAACTTCACATATCAAAGCAAGACACTTGCACTCTAGCTTTGAGTACAGGTACTTCATATGAACCGTTACTGACACAAAACATACAGAAAACATACGAGTGAGTTTAAAGTAACACAACATGTTTCTGTTCACAGCTGGATTCTCCAGAGTTGCTGGGCTGACTAGCACACAAGTACATGAGTTTCAAAAAGTGCTTTGTCCATTAACAAGTGACTGGCTATGTTACAGAGAATGTACAACTTTTACAGAAATGATACGAAATCAAGCATAAAAATACAAAAAGAAAATGTACAAACATGATTGTATTTCCTTGACTTGCTGAGCTTTTGCAAATAGGAGACATTGCATGACAGTAATTGCAGGACTTGACAGATTTTACCTATTTCATAATACGCGCAGCCTTTACGTACACCCAACAGGTTTTCCGTAGCAAGAAAATATATTCATTTATTTTTATAAAAGATAAAGTAAAAAAAAGCAGCATTTTTTTAATCTAACTTAGAGCAAAGATAGTCAATGTGGGGACTTTGGTAAACAAAACGTATTGCTGAGGCATCTGTATGTACAGCATATGCACAAATGGGATTTTTTTTTTTTTTTACATATTACAGCAAATTTCTATTAATGCAGCCTAACAAGTTATGGAAGCCATACATGTATTTACTGTGTATGAGCCACAGCACCGCCATCACAGGTATAAACTGCAAATGTACCACAAGCTGCCAGCTGGATACTTGATACATAATCCGTATTGCACACAGCCACAAGTTTCCTCTATTCCATGGAGGATCTATGCAAACTCATCTTCTTCAACAGCAGAATCATATTTTTTGCTGCACAAAAGTTTCAAGCTTTATGATAATCCGTGCGGTACATTCCATCACTCTCATTGCAACCTCAGATGTGTATCTGTCGTTGGGAATCTGTGGGAATGGCAGGAGATCAGGGTAGCGAGTTCTCAGGCTGTCTACACCGTATCCTTCCAGGATCTGAACGTCATTGGCGAGGCCTGTGAGCTGGGAGTTGTACTCCTCCACTTTTTGAGCCAGAGCAGTAGGCTTGACATCTTTGTCTGACTTTCCTCTGACAGCATAATCAGCAGCTATCAATGCAAGCTTTGTGGCCAGGTAGCACTTGAAACAAACCCACTCATTAGCGTTCTTATGAAGGTCATTGCGAGCAGCGGAGTAGTTCGCTCTGGCTTGCCTCAGCCACCTGCGGGCCTCCACAGGGTTTCCAACTGTCTTGAAGGTTGGGGGCACAAAGAAACGATGCGAGTGTGATGAACTTGCATAACTTGTATAATGTTCCCTGAACTGTTGCCTTTCTGATTTGTGACTTGTTGCTTCTTGGTTCCATGATGAATAAAACCTTTGAAATGAGAACTTCTCTGACTGGAAGCGGGTTGATGATGCGGAGTAGGATCTCCTGGAAGCCCTGTCTGTATTTTGCTGATCAGCCAAAGACTGCTTCTCCATCCTGTTTATCTCATTCTGTAAGTGCTTGAAGACTTCTGTGGCAAAATCCAGATTTTCTGCATTTTTGTCCGGATGCCATTTCAGATACAGTCTTCGGATGATCTTTTTTCTCTCTGTCTCAGGAAGCTTCCAAGCTTGTTCAACTACTAAGGTCACTTCTTTGAGAATCTCAGGCAATGCCTGAAGTTTGATCTTTTTTGGAGACTGTTTCTGAGGAGGGGGTCGCAAGTTTTCTTTGCCAGGAAATAGGGGAGGGACCATTCGCAGACCAGAGGAACGACTGTCTGGGCTTGTAGGAGTTGATGGGGTACATGTCTCTCGCACATGGGTGCTTTCATCTTGTCTTGAGAACTTGTACAAGTCGAGGGAACTAACTATTTTGTACTCACTATAACCAATGTCGATCTGGAAGCATTTCCCAAGGAAACTTGTGTTTTCCTCCTCTTCTCTTTCAACTTCTTGAACAATGATGGCGTATGTATAGGTAGGCTGATATGAGCCATATATGTCTCCCCCCTCAGAGTCTACCAGGTAACCTACATACTCCCCTGGATAGAATACATTCATTGGATCCATGAGCAGTGTGTGATGTATCTCAGCCGGTATTGGGGTTCCAGGGAGGGGTAGCTCAAGCTGTGAAGGCTCTGTTGAGTCATATTTAACTCCAAGGTTGTCCAGTTTTTCTGTGATTCTGTAGATGTCATTACAGCCCAACATGGCAATCAGGTAGGATGTGTCGGAAATCAAATTGTCTGTAGCAGACTTCAGTGTCATGGCAAGCGCCAAAAGAAAGTTAATGTCTTTGCTGTCTGAATGCTGGATGTAGAGGTGAATCACAGCTGTCCCATATCTTTTAAGGAAGGCTAGTGTTTCGCTGCGACTATGCAGGATGGGGCTACATCCTTTCACTCTTAAAGTTGTCTGGAGTTTCTCAAAACAGGACACTTTGAGTCCTTCACAAAGCGCTTTGCAGAGACGTATGGCTTTTTCTTCATTCACAAGATATGCATTATCGTTCTCGTGTTTCATTATTCTGATCAGTCCTGTGATGAACTGTTCTGATGACAGCAATAGCTGAAGTCGACCTTGTAGTGAGCAAAGGGCCCCGAACTGGCACATTTTTGGAGAGTCCTCGTCAAGTTGCTCTTCAAGAATGCTACTCAGCAGTCTAGGCCTTAGCTTCTGTGGAAGTAGCATGATCAGCTTTGTGTGGAAGGCGTGATCTTTGCCCAGATAACACTGGCTCATGTCCACAAGCATCTGAACCCCAACATTACCCTGAATTCTGCTTTTGTAGTGTGGGGCATCATCAAACACCAAGGCACTCGATTTGGCTAATCTACTGTCATGGCTTGGTAGGTAAAATGTCAAATCTCTTAGATCGTCAAGGTCTTTGCGAATTTCCACTGGGTCATTATGAAGAAACTTGAACAATCCCGAAACAACTCTTTTTACAGTTCTCATTTCATTTGGGTCAAGCTGCTTTCCTTCTGAATTTCTGTAAATTCGCCACAGCACTTCAACATACTGTCTGGTTGACACGACGTCTTCTGTGCCGAGAAGTTTGAACAGTTGATGAAAGGTACCGAGTTCTAGAGGTAGTTTGTACAAGTAGGGTTTAAAGTCAGATTCATTGTCCAAATTAATGACCACTTCTTCAGGTTTTAGCAGTTTCCAACCATCTTCCACCATGACAAAGGCCACCCCACGGAGCTGGTAACGGAAATCTCTTTTATCTGCATTGAGGAACTCATATGTGGATCTTAAAACTTTGTTCCTGGTTTTCACCATTTCATCATCAGGATTGGATATGTTGCAGATGTTCTTACAGTTGCTTATGACTTTCTCCAGCGGTGGGTCCAAGTTGACGCCTAGCATGTTCAGCACTTGGTCAAGTTGTTCTTGCCCAGTGAAGGTCGTCCCCTCCTGGTCCCTTATGCTTGAAGGTGTAGCTTTCTCGGGTAGTATTGGACATGATGTCCAAAGCAAATGAATAATTTCTGTTTGCTTGAATTTTGGATTCACTTGGGACCCACTGAAACGTATCAGAGGAAGGGTGCCACTCATCTCTTGGTACTGAGAATGAAGTTTGATGAGTTCTTTGGGTGCTCTCTCAGGGCACAGAAAAGGTATCATTGAGAGCTCTTTTAGAAAAGTACCCTGAAACAGGTCCAACCTCTCTCTGAAAATATGGTTTAAGAGAACATCGACAATGGTTTGCACTTTTTCCTTGGTCCAGCTCTCCGTTTGCGCTTTGATGCTGACCTCTTTTGCAAACTGAAGAACTTGCTGCTGTGACACTTCATGCTTGAGTCCAATGTTTCTCAGAAAGCTTATCCATGAGGTGAGCAACAATGTCCCATTCTTTGGTTTAGACACTTGCTCCACTTTCTTAAAAAAGTCTGTAGGTATGAATGACTTTGCAGGTAGCATAACTTCAAATACTTTTACTGTCTCATCATAGAAAAACTTGGTTGGCCTGATTCTGTTTGAGTAGTCATAGATGAATGACAATTCTTTCAGTTTCTCATAGAGCTGATCTTTCATCTCACACGGTTCTTCCATTGACAAAAGCCTCTCCTTCAGATAGACAATGTGTTCAACCTTGGCATCATAGGAAAGGCTTTCAAACTTTGGCAGAAGATGCTGGAGGTAGATTTCTAAGTCATCAATTGGCATGCAGCCAAGGAAGGTGTACAACTCTTTGAGCTGTGGACAATCTGCAAGAAATGCAAAGGAGTTTGTGTGGGCCCATTTGTCTATGTCCGCAGAAGGGATGCTTTTGGCAAGGACATAGTTTGCCCCATAGTTTGCAATGCTGATATATCTCCCGCTAACTGATTTAAAGCATGGAAGGAGTTTTAGGCTCTGTGCATCTTGTTGTGTGAGGTTAGCCAAATTGCAGTTGAAATACAACAGAAGAGCCTCAAAGTCCTTGTCAGTCAGGTTTCCTGATTTAAATGCAGATGTCTGAATCATGTACTCTACAGCTTTCAGAACACCTGATGGATTTTCAATGTTTGCTGTGTATTGTGTCAGAAAAGGCATGAGCTGACTCTCTTTGACACAGATTTTGTTCACTGCAAGTTGAATGCACCCTGCTTTCATCAGGGTGTGAAAAACTTTGTCATTTTGGCCATGTGGAAATATGGCAATGCTCATCAAGCTCAGAGGCAGAAGCACGTCATGCTCTGGAACAACAAGCTTTTCTCTGGCCATGAATTTGATTCCAGGCAGCAAAGCCCAGTCTTTCAGAATTTCAAGCACTGTGTTGAAGCTGGGTTTAATGTCCACCTGATCCTCCTTAACAGCGATATTCTCACTGATGAAGTTCCACACATTCTTTAGCCAGGATTCACTTGCAAAGGTGTCTCTCCATTTCACAGGGATCTTTGATCGATACTCTCTTGGAAGAACAGACCCTAGTAGGTCCCCAAAGCTGCTGATGTCAAAGACCTTTGCAACTCCTGCATTCAACAGGATGTTGCTGTACCTGATGTACAATGTGTTCATGAACATTTCTTTCCTGGATGATATCAGTTCATGGTGTGCTGTCAAGAACTTTGGTCTCTTTGAATCAAAAACCTGAAGCGTATTGTCCATTGTTATTAACAGAGGCAAACCCTCGATTTTGACTTCATTCTCCTCTATATCTTTAAAGCAGTAGTCCACTAGAAGCTTCAAGTTATGAACTAGCTTATAGTTTGACTGCTGGAGACGGCAGGGGAGTTTTCCGACATGGCAAGATGTATCCGGTGATGAGAAAGTGTAAAGAAAGTTGCGGACATCACTTGGTGTAACATAACTGACTGGAATCCCTGCATCTTCCAAACAGAAGTAGAGATTTGCAGTCTCATCACAGCTATGAATCAGGTTGAAACCAATATCAAGAAGCAAGGTTTTCAGCCTGTAGACATTTTCAGCCACAGACTTCCTTGAAGTTAGGTTGTACTCTGTGTTTTTCAAATGTTGAAGTTCATCCTGTAGGAGGTTATCAAAAAAGGATCTGCCTTTGTTTGTGGTGGATGTATTCACCCATGAAATATAAATGACAGAGTGCATCTCAGAGTTGTCCATCTGTGCTGCTCTGACAACAGGAAGCAGACGTTTCAGGTCACCATGGATACAGTTGTATACTGCTTTAACTAAGCAGTACCAATCTGGCTGTATATCAAGTCTGTTGGCTGGGAAGAAGAACAGATATTTCCGCAGTGTATCTTTAACAACATGAAGTGGTGTTCCTTGGACTATAGTCATCGTGGGATCTGGACCTGGGAAGTATCGACGCTTGAGCTGAATAAGCAGTTCCACACAAGCTGGTGCTATCAGTGATGTCATCAGATTGTTATTCCAGTCACTCCTTACCCCAACGCCATTGTCATCTCTCCACAGGTTTCTTCTAGCAGAGTCTAGGGCAAAATGTCCATTGACATGAAAAGGTAAGCCAGTCTCGAGCGAAAGAGGAAGAAAGCAGAAGGCTCTGTGGGGTTTTTTATAGTTGTGACTTACACATGCAGCTACCCCCCCACGTGGAAACAGAGTGATGTCTTCATTTTTGTGAGCTGAGATCACACTTTTAGAGACATTTTCAATGTTAGGGAAGCCAGATCTGTTGCAGATCATCCATGTAGTCAGATTTCCCTCAGTATCCTCTATGTCCATTGTGTAGGTTATCTGTTGGACTGGGATAGCAGTGAGCGGCTTCTTTTTGGTCACACTCTCAATGACAGAGGCATGAAACTGTTTCCGTTTCAATCGGTCACCATCTGTTATTTTGGCTGTCACAGAGTAGAGCACTTTTAGTTCACCAGATGCATGATCAATAGTACAGATTGATATTTTTTCCATGTGATTAAGAAACATTAAAAGCTCTGCACCATCAGTTTTTAACTTATCCAGAAGGTTTTGCACCATCCTGTCAGATGCAGGGACACAACTGATCTCCGATGTCTTTGTCATCTCTGTAGAGCGGATGGGGAATCTGAACATTGTGCTGCGTTCCAACTTAAAATGAGCTCCCAAGTAAAGATTAAGAACGTCTGAAAACTGAGATCTGAAGTCGGAGTCCAAGTCTCGAAACATTCTTCCAGGACTCACAGATGTGGCCCCAGGTGCATACCGCGCATGTGGATCAAAGATGCAAAGAATATCATTGTTAGAGATGAAGGATGGACAGTCAGTTATGTGATAGACAGAGTTGAATCCTATGCCATATTGACCAGTTTTTCCTGGATTGGCCTCTTTAGTTCCCTTTCCAAGATTCTGTATACCTCTGATATCATCCTCTGTGAACGGTTGATTGTTATATACACAGAGGGCTGGGCCTTGCATCGGGATCCATTTATCATCAAATATTCTGTCTGTGGGGTGTGTCCTTGGATCAAAAACAAAGTAAATCTCTGTGGCTTTGGCATCATCTGCATTTTGAAGCAGCTCTTTCAGCATTTCTTTTTCTGATGGGTAAGCATTGAGAATGCTTTTAATTCGACTTGTGAGCTTTTCTTTTTGTCCAAACTCACTACCAAGTGTGGTGAAGCAGACATTCGAGGCATACCTCTCCAATGCTTTGTGACGTTTTGGGACTGCTCCCAACTTCACAGCAACCTCTCTTGGAATATCCCCATGACAGTATTTCACTGTAGAGTCTCTGACTTTGATCCAGGGGCAGTCATTGTAGCACAGGGATTTTGATGGCTGCAGCGTCAGATTGGAGTCAGGTAACAGAATCTCACCATAATTCGCTTGGCAGTATTCTTGGTTCTTGTCTCGTATTAAGCTCCATATTCCTTCACTAATAATTCTGCGACACAACTGGAAATTTTCCTCGCTGAGTGCCTTTCGTCCACATTCTTGCTTCATAGTTTCAAGAACTGCTGAGAAATCTTCCACTGTGAAGCTGGGTTGTACCCCAACACTTTCAAAAAGCTCACGACAGCTGTTTCTGTACTTGTTGGGGAGCTGGTAAAGATGTGGAGCTGCATCAAAATTCAGGTGGAAAGCAACTTTGGAAGGACTGACATATGTGTTTTCCACCAGGATGGAGCTGAAGGCTTTCAGTTCCTCCATTATTTGATCTTTTGCGCTTTCATCCTGTAGCATCTCCTCATGAAGATACTTATAACAGGCATTTGTTATGTTTTCCTGATATAGAGTTACACCATCAAACGCCTGAGAGAGCTTCTTTAGTTGACTGATGACTAGTCCAACCGAGGGTTTCCTTATTAGACCAAGACAGTCTTTCACAGCCAGTGAGATTGCACCACAACCTTTAAAGGATGGGGAATTCTCGTTCAGGATTGGCTTCATCAGACACACTGTGTCCTGATGTTCAGTTGTGAAGAGCTCTCTAGCAGAGAACATTGTTGCTGGGGAAAAGTTGTTCCCATGCCACGGTAGAGAGAATCCTGCAGGCCTTGTCAGGAATGGAAGAAACTTGATGTCTTGTAGTTCCTCCAAATGCTCAGCTGCTCCATCATCTCTCATCTTCAGCTTCTCGTCGATGAGACTGAGTAGTATACTACTACGAAAGCATGCAGCTGTATGATCATTTTCATTAAGATCCATGACAGAATGCGCACGCTCAATCAGGTCCTCCCACGACAGATCATCTTTTACCATGCCTAGCTGCACTAGCTTTACTAAACATACAGGGTTTACATAGTCTTTAGAAGTCCCTTCAGGAAATCTTCCGTCATCAGTGTTGTAGAGCTTAGCAACTCTTCCCTCTGGGTGAATAAGTTTAGAAGGTAAAACCAGTTCCTTATTGGGGCCAGAGCATGGGATACAAGGCGTAACTCTGAGGATTGATGCAAAATCCTCTAGTTTCTCATTCAAAACATAGCGCATTAGGGGATCCCGAAGCTCTTTGTCAATTTCCTGGATGTGTGGGAAAAAGACATCTGAAAAGAACTGCTTCTCTGTCAGGGTGTTTTCCATCAGCTTTCCCTTACATCCAGCATCATCAAATCCTTCCTTCACCCAGTCAGGCAGCTCAACGGCACAGAGGTTTTGTGAGCCACTCTTTTTGAGGTACTTCAAGAAAATCTGGAAAGCAGCAGGTCCGATGTCTGACCTACAGAGTAAGGCATCATCAAGGAATCTGACATATTTGATTGACACCCAGGTTTTGCCATCTGAGAAAACTCTCGCATGCTCACTGTCACCTCCTTTGGCTATTTCTTGGTAGACACCCTGGCTGATCAGTGTGAAGTCATCATGTACCTGACTCGGATCTGGCCATGCTGCATAGTAGTTGTACTTGAGTAGTTCTCCACTTTCGGCCATTGAACGTAGCATTGTGAGAGCTGCTAAATAGGCCTGGACAATGACGTGTCTCATAAATATAGAATTCCACTGTCCTTTGGTGTCAGTCTTCCAAATCTCTTTGCGGTTTGATGTCACAGCAAAGCAGCCGTTAATATGAACCGGTAGGCCTGTTTTGATTCTGAGAGGTAAGTAACAAAACACCTCTCCGATTGGTGTTGCATTTGTCTTCACTGTCCATTTCCTATTTTCCTCCTCTGAGAGAAGAACAGCCACCCCTCCACAAGGCACTAGTCCTAGTCTTTTTCCACTATCACTAAGAGAAAACTTGAGTGCCTCATTTGCATCCATGCATGAGCAAATGAGCCAGTTGGTGACCTCAACTGCCTTCTGGGGCATTTCATCTGTGAGTCTTCTTGTTTGAACACCTTTAGCAGCCATCTCAAAGTACTGGTTGGGATCTTCCTCTGAACCTCGGAACAGTGGGGAGTGGAGATCAACAATGCGCTTGAACACATTGTGAAACTCCTCCACCATAACGCGTATGATGCAACCAGACTTGGGAACATCAGAAGGTACCCTGCTAGTGCTTGCTGCTTTCTTCATAACCTTGGCTGCAGATTTTAGGATACTTAGAGGTCCATATGAGGCTTTGGATGACCACACACTTTTGTTGATTATGACGACATCTTGTGCTCCTGCTGGATTTGGTTCCTCATATTTCAGGTATTTCAAGACCATGCTTCCAACATGTTGAGTGAACAGAATGAATCTGTGGCCACATATGCTGAACTCATCAACGAGAGAATAGATATCTGTGGTATTGTAGTACAGACTACTGATTTCGCTTACTGACGCTTCCTGTTCTGTTCTGAATGGGAGTCTGAACAGTGTACCATTGTATTTGTATGGCGAGTCCTGAGCTAAAGGAAGCTGGCAGTTGAAGACATTAATGAAAGGTTTGAACTGATTGGGGAATTTTCTCAACCTCTTCTGTTGTTTGTTCCAGTTGATTTTGATCCCCGGATTAGACCTGTCTCTGATGTGCTTGCTGATGTGATTGATGTTTGGATCAAACATGATCATGAACTCTCTGCTCATTATGATAGGGATATCTGTAATGTGATAAACAGAGTTGAAACCCAAGCCAAACTTTCCAACTTTGTCTGCTTCACACCTCTTCACTGATCCACCTAACCTTGTGATGTTCAGAAAGTCTGTGTCTGAGAATACAGCATTATTGAAAGACCACAAGGCAGGCCCATGGCAAACAATCATGCCAGGGTCAAGGAGATTCTCTCGAATGTCAGTGTTTTTTCTCATGTCAATAAGGAAACTGCACTCTGTTGCACTTGCATCATCAGCATTTTGAAGGAGCTCTTTGAAAATGTCTGCTACAGATGGATATTCCTCTAAGATATTTTTTATTCTCACTGTTAGAGGTTCTTGTTGGCCAGACTGTTCAAAGCCGAGATTCTCTGGGTTTATCAACCGTGTGCTCAAACATGGGACCTTCAGCCACTCTGCAGTTTTCATAGGAATGTCATCATGGACTAGTATAATTGGCTCTGAAGCGTCTTCGAGTAAGTCGTTCAAATCGTCAACTTTGATGTCACAGTAGGTGCATTCATGGATTGGCTTCATCGCTAACCTGCTTGGGTCCTTGTAACAAAGAATGGGCACATCCATGTTAGTGTCTACAGATATCTGATTGTTGTACAGCCATCTCAGGATGTTGATCAAAAGTAGAATATCACGTTTGCTTTCCTCCTTGGTCATCTCTCCTTCAGATCTTTGTCGAATGGTGGCAATGACTTTGAACACATGGTCTGGGACAACCTCTTCAACTGAACCACAAAACTTAAAAAGCTTGTGAAACTTCCTAATTGTCTTGGGCAGAGAGTAGAGGTAAGGCTGCAAGTCTAGATCAGGGAGGGCTTTTAGGACTGTCTGTCCTGGTGACGAGAACGTCTTCCCTGTCCACACCCAATCAAAAGGCAGTGATTTCATTGCTTCTCTCGCATCCTCAAGATGAGCCTGCATGAAGCCATAAATTTCAAACAAGATCTGCTGGAACTGATACCAATCCTCTGTGGTGAATGCCTGAGATTTATGCCAGTCATTCACTGCTTTCAAGTGTTGCAATACTTGATCCACCTGTGGCTCTATAGTCAGTTTCAGTGCCTTCTTCATACCTGCAGATGTGTGTTCAACCAGTGGTACTGAAGAACCCACAAGCACTGCATGGGATATTTCACACATTTCAGACAAACAACAGATATGGAGAGTATCTCCAACCCAAGCAAGGGATTTAGGGTAAGTTAGGGGTCTGTCTTTACACACAGGTGCCCATTTCAGTTTAAGCAAAGATGTCTGAGCATCAGATGATTTTATGAGCTTGGTCTGTTTGTTAAGTATTTGCAGCAGTGTTTTTGCTTTTTTAATTATTAAGTCCCATTTAGGTTCCTCACTGCTTTGCAACTCCTCTATCTTCTTTGCCACACGAAGTACATCTTTTTCACTGAGCTGTACTTCATTTCTTAGTCCCAGTTGCCTGAGTGAATGAAGAATATCTGGAGATGATGTGAATATACTTGTGGGAAACCTGGTTTTCGCCTCCATGAAGAACAGATGTTGCAGAATCTCTAGCTCAGGATCAAAAAGATCTGAGGCTTTGACTAACTTTCCACAAGGCAACTGAATGAATTTAAGAGCAGAAAGCCATCCAATCACAGATGAGTTTTCATTCTTTAGAAAAGCCAGATGTTTAAGAGCCCACAGCATGATTTGAGTTGTCTCATCTGTTGTGTAGTACCCTCTCTCAATATCCTGAATAATCATCTTCAAGCTTTCTGTTGTTTTCACTTGTTCAACATTTAGCATCTTGATGAGGCGGATCGATTCCTCATCAGAGCAAGCAACAAGATTTTCAGATAATTTCACATCTGGCGGGTACTTGGCTCTGTGATGTAAAGCTCTGGCTCCTCTCAGTGATGTGAATGCTGAGGTACCTTTAGAGCAGGTACCCACTTTCTCAAAGATGGAAAGGTCAAGCAGGATATGCTTCTCCTTCTCTGTAATGTCAGACAGCCCTGCAAGAAAGTTTCTGAGTGCAATCTTCTCTTCGATTGAGAAAGAAGAGACTTGGCCTGATAATCGTTGGGTTGACGTTCTACTCATAATTTGCAGAAGCATACTAGGAGAGCAAGAATGAATGTAATTTTTTAGCAGAGGGTGCTGCAAACACGAATCCAGCTTTTTTATCACTACTCCTCCGAGCTTTTCTATGATGTCAAGAAGGTTTTCAGAAAGTGGCGCCTCTTCCTCATTCACTAGGATTATGGGGGATGGAGTTTTGAGACGAAGAAGCTCAACTGTGTCCGTGCTTTCCTCAAGTGGCACAAGTGGGATCAAAGGCATGTCTTCAAAGGTATTTAGGTCATCAGCAAAATATATATAGAGATGCTTCCAAATCATCTTCAGCCAGGAAACTGTAGGATGCTTCAACTCTCTGTTCCCAGGTTCCCACTGGACTTTAAAGTCTCTAGTTGGCCAGGCTGTTGATAGAATCTCCTTGATGAGTCGAGCTGAACGTTCAGGGTTCAGCACTTGTAGCTGAGTGCAGGGTCTACCTGTTATAATAACAATGACATTTTTTTAATTAGCACAAGTTATTATTACAGACATGGCTGAAAAATCCAAGTTGGACTGACAGGTTAGGTTTGTTCTTGTTATTGCATGATGCAGCAACTACAGCTGTAAAAGCATTTTTACATTTACAGCTCAGCCAAATTATGTAATTATAAGTGTTTATTTTCTTGTTACTGGGGATTTATGCTTCAGCAGGAAATCTACGGCGTAACTGCAAACCTCTCTGAACCCTACGGCGTAACCTGACGTGCACCTCCCAGGAAATGTAACAACATGTCGGGTCAACGCAGCCCGCAACTATTGTGATTGGCCTGTTCAGCACTGTTGATTCCTCCTGTGCATTTCGGGCCACTTTTTCGCCACAGTTTTTAAATTTATCAATGAGAGAATAACAATTATTGTCTCAGTATAAGGAATAATAATCACAGCATCAATATAAGGACTTGCAAATGTCAGCAAATTCCTGGAGGGAGATTGCTGAAACTATTGGAATGGATGTGAGGGAATGTACAAAGACGTGGAAAAACTAGAGGGACAAATATCTTTGTTCCTAGAAAAAACTGACCGCAACAAAGAGCGGGGACCTAGGAGGGAAAAAAGTCCCAGCATGTCATTTGTTTCTATCGGCTGGCACCGCATGTAAAACACCGGGACACGACCACATGGTAATTAACACATAATGCAACACACATAAGCATAAATGCCAGTAATGATGTCGGCCACTTATGTAGGTTATGTCGTAGGCTCTACAAAGGTTCCCTGCAGAAGTCTAAATCAGGCCTTAGCCTCTCATTTAATTTTATTTGTTGAATCATGACAGTATTTTTTTCTTGGGACCTATCATCTCAAATAGTCAGTGTCTAAATATATTTAAGATACAGTGGGGCAAAAAAGTATTTAGTCAGCCACCAATTGTGCAAGTTCTCCCACTTAAAAAGATGAGAGAGGCCTGTAATTTTCATCATAGGTATACCTCAACTATGAGAGACAAAATGAGAAAAATAAATCCAGAAAATCACATTGTCTGATTTTTAAAGAATTTATTTGCAAATTATGGTGGAAAATAAGTATTTGGTCAATAACAAAAGTTCATCTCAATACTTTGTTATATACCCTTTGTTGGCAATGACAGACATGAAACGTTTTCTGTAGGTCTTCACAAGGTTTTCACACACTGTTGCTGGTATTTTGGCCCATTCCTCCATGCAGATCTCCTCTAGAGCAGTGATGTTTTGGGGCTTTCGCTGGGCAACACGGACTTTCAACTCCCTCCAAAGATTTTCTATGGGGTTGAGATCTGGAGACTGGCTAGGCCACTCCAGGACCTTGAAATGCTTCTTACGAAGCCACTCCTTCATTACCCGGGCGGTGTGTTTGGGATCATTGTCATGCTGAAAGACCCAGCCATGTTTCATCTTCAATGCCCTTGCTGATGGAAGGAGGTTTTCACTCAAAATCTCACGATACATGGCCCCATTCATTCTTTCCTTTACACGGATCAGTCGTCCTGGTCCCTTTGCAGAAAAACAGCCCCAAAGCATGATGTTTCCACCCCCATGCTTCACAGTAGGTATGGTGTTCTTTGGATGCAACTCAGCATTCTTTCTCCTCCAAAC
>VUQS01033730.1:0-10717 GCA_015108495.1 Heterochromis multidens
CATAGTTCCTTCCAAAACATGCAAGCTGCCCATACTGGGCATGGGGTGGCTGTAGCTCAGGAGGTAGAGCAGGTCATCTACTAATTGGAAGGTTGGTTTGATCCCTGGCTGCTCCAGTCTGCATGCCAAATGTCCTTGGGCAAGATACTAACCCCAAGTTGCTCTCTGATGCATCCATCGGAGTGTGAATGTGTGTGAATGTTAGATAAAAAGCACTTAGGCATAGAAAAAGTGCTTGTATGAATAGGTGTGAATGGGTGAATGAGGCATGTTGTATAAAGCGCTTTGAGTGCTCCAGGAGAGCAGAAAAGTGCTATATAAGAATCAGTTCATTTACCTTTGGGATGTGGTGGAATGGGAGATTCTCATCATAGATGTGCAGCCGATAAATCTGCAGCAACTGTGTGATGCTATCATGTCGATATGGACCAAAATCGCTGAGAAATGTTTTCAGCACCTTGTTGAATCAATACCACTGAAAATTAAGGCAAATCTGAAGCCAAAAAGGGATCCAACCCAGTACTAGCAAGGTGTACCTAACAAAGTGGGCAGTGGTATTTATTTATATATTTATTTTTATAGCTTTGTCCATGTGGCTAAATTAATTGCTTGTTTTTAGAGGAAGTTTGGTATGGTGAGAAGAGGGACTTTGTCATGAGGATAAAAAGTGCTCTGACACACAGAGGAAGAACCGCCAACCTCAAGTCAGCTACGTGGAAGGTTTGTGAGAAACAATACCACTTCAAAAATAATTTAAAAAAAATTCCCCTCTGGTCTAGATCGTGATGATATTTATTACACCTCACATTTCCAACTCTGTGAGTTCAGGTTCTGCACTGTCAGGGCCGAGCAAAGGTGTGCGTGCACCCGTCTGCAGTTTCCTGCCTGCTCCTGACCTGTCGGCCTCTTCCTCTCTCACACACCCTCCTCAGCAGATACACCTTCACCAGCCAGCACAGCATGGACATGAGGTTCACGTACTGTGACCAGAGGTGAGCATGCATGCAATCAACTTATGCCAAAGGTGCAATTACTTATTTAATAAAAGGGTAGCCGTTTGTAATTTGTCTTCTTCTGGTAGCTAAGTTTCATTAGTACTTGTAAATAAGCTGAAATTCTGATGAAATAAGTAGCAACAGGGGAGGGGTTAACCACCAAAAGGTTAACCATTTAAAAAGAGTGTGTGGTGCTAAGTTGAAAAACAGGAACAGCTCAGTACTGTCTGACTTGTTTTACACATCTGGTAATCTCATTATGAAATGCTGGATGTTATGAAATTAAGAAGAAAAAAAAGAAGGAAAATTATTAAACCCTATACCCAACTCATTTAATTTATAAACTGTGGTGCATTAAAATGTTCTATCTATAAAACATTAAAATAGAAATCCTTAAAACACGTTTAATTCTGATTCTGAATAGGAAATCCTAATATGTCATAGTTTTAACAGGTTGATAGTAAATAATTAATGGTTATATATACAAAACTATGTGTTTACAACATAAACCTCTGCACGCTATGCATCACTGCACAGCATAACCTGTGACTGCATAACATCAGTGAACCGTAAACTTATTTTTGGTTTTGGCTTTTGCATTTTTTGTCATTGGAAAAAAAAGAAGTACCATACAGTCATTTGTAAAGGCAAATAGTAACTGACTTTTTAACATGTGCTTAGCTGAAGCTTCAGTGTTGCTGACTTGTATAATAAAATCATTTTGCCTTGTGTGTGTTTGTGTTTGTGCAGAGTGACTTCTCTTTTGGGCTACAGACCTGAGGAGCTGCTGGGCCGCTCCATCTACGATCTCTGTCACACACTGGACACAAGCTGTTTGAACAAAAATCATCTAAACTGTAAGCACTAACACACAAACACAGATGCACACATACACAATAGGCACCTGTGAATACTTAATTCCATATTGCTCTGCAGTGTGTCTGAAGAGCCAGTCAGTCAGCGGTCATTACAGGATGCTGGTGAAAGGTGGAGGTTATGTCTGGGTGGAGAGTCACAGTGCTGTCATCCCCAGCGTCCGACCCTCCAGATCCAGACCTGGCATCCCCCAGCCGCTTTGCATCCTCAGTGTTACCTATGTCCTCAGGTGTGTGCGTCATTTTTGAAAGTGCTTTGATTTAGCATCACAGTAAACATGTTGTTGTAAATTTCTAACCAGATTGTTAGTTTCAGGGTCACTGGATCCACTACTTTTAATAAACCCTTCACCTCCACCCTACAGGTCCCTGACCCAGTACCAGGCCGTATTTGTTAACCCACTTCTTGTCATGATACCGGGTCATTTGACACAGTGTTTCTGTTTTTGGACTTTCTAGTGTTTATTTGAATATTCTATTGATTCTTGGCTTGTTTAATGTTTTTATTTGTTTCGTGTATTCTTTATGTATTTCGTCTGCTTTCAGTTCTCAGTTATTTTAGAGTTAATTCCTCCCTCAGTGTCCCATCCTCTTGTGTCAAGTTATTCATGTGTATGTGTCTTGTTCTCCCCAGCTGTCTCCACTTCCCCTAATTACCCCTCTGTGTATATATTGTCACTGTCTCCCTTTGTCCTTTGTCAGAATGTCTGTTCTTCATGCTCTGCTGTTTTCCTTTTCCCGGTGTTTCCCTGCTCCAGTGGTTTTTCTTTAGTATGTTTTCCCAATCTTGATATATAGTAAGTTTGTAGTTTTCAGCTACCCTTTTGGACTTTGTTGTTTGTGTTTGTGTTATCGGTCTTCAGCCTGAATAAATGGCTCACTTTCTGTTCACTCTGCCTGTCTTGCATCCTGTATTTGGGTCCTCACACTCTACCTCCCTTGACACTTCTATTTTAAGAAGCCTCAGTCCATCAGCGTTAATGAGCAATTGTTAGCACACTCACACACTAAAGCAAAGACATTATAAGAAGGACTTTGACTGAATGAAGATCAACAAGTTAACATTGTCTTTATTAGCCTGTTTGCATGCCAGTGTTCACATTATGGCTTGTATTGTAGCCCTAAAGCAGGGGCCAGAATCGGCCTGGCAAAGACTCCAATTCAGTCCACTGGATGGCTTTGGAAAATGTGAAGGAGAGCATAAATTTTGGGCTTTTAAATGTATTTTAATAACTTTTACAGCTTTTCCTACTGACAAAGACCTCCCCCATGGCCATTCATACTACACTAACGTAATTAAGTAATAGATAAACAATTAAATAACAGAAGAGTTCTTTTGTTTTTCACTATCTACCATAGAAATTTCTGTTTTTTTAAAATGGGTCCACAGTAAAAAACCAAAAAAAAAACCCAAAAAAGACTTTAAGTTTTATAATTACAGGACAGTCTATCAGTACACATTTATTTCTTACAGTTCAAGCAGCATTTCTTTATCATGTAGAAAAACTGAGACATACTGTTGAAATTGCACTTCTTTTTCCTGTATTAAGATATCTCAGTGTAGTTAAACTTTACACTGACAGAAAGGGCAGTTTCACTAGTCTGGCCCACTTACGATCAAAGTGGGCTGTATGTGGCCCATGATGTAAAATGAGTTTGACACCCCTGCCAAGCCTTTGTTCTGGACTCATCATTACAAGCAAATTTTGTTATAAGGATGGACATAAATTTGAAAGATTTATTTGCTTTCATCTTTTTTTTTGTTTTCTTGGGTTTTGTTGCTCACTGGATTTGATTTCAACAGCACAAATCATCTTTGGTGGTTTATTCAAACTCAACGTGCTGTTGAATGCATTAACTTCCAACATGTAACTCTGACAAATGAATAAATGATCATTTCAGTGCAAAGATTAACAAATCTTATAGCTTATTCTTGTGATGAAGGACTAATTGATAATTAAAAATTAGTTGTGTGACTGGGAAAATCCACAAAAATGCCCACTCAAGTGGGAAAAACTATTTGGAAAAAATCTTTGTAACATCCAGGATGTTTTCACATTCTGACTTAGAAGCACATGAACACAATAAAGCCGGAGCACTGACTTCTCAACTTGGAAAAGTGTTGATAAAGGGATGTAGAGGAGCACATGAATGCAGGGTTTAAGAAGCTTTTTGTGTCAGGGCACCCATTCTTTAGAATTTTTTGGCGAGCTCACTGTCATCTTTTAAATCACCCTTAAAGTCATACTTTTGTAAGCAGGTTCTTTCTGTTCCTCCACTTTGGTTATTTCTGTGCTGTCCTTTAAAATTTTATTATCTCTTTTTAGTGATCATTTTAAATTGTTTGATTTATTTTATATTTGCATTTAATTTTCCTTTTTTATTCCTCGCTTTGAACTCCCTTGTGCTGCCACTACCTAATGTCGTTTCACTTTTATCTTTTTAAATGTTTTATTGCTGTTTGTTTCCTGTCTTGTCTCGTGAAGCACTTGGCAACTTTCTTTTTTTGAAAGGTGCTATATAAATTTATTTATTTAAAGTTATTTATGATTACTGTTAAAAATAAAACACTGAACAATTAATTGATTGTTTTAGCTTTAGTTTGCTTCATGAAACAATTCAAAGAAATGTAAAATATCTCTGTATGTTCCTTCGTAAGAACTGCCATAAACTAATCATTCTGAAGCTGTTTTGGGTCTTTTCAGTGAAAGGTAAAATGTTTTTTTGTTTTTTTGCTGTTTTAATACAATTCAGAGTTCTGTTATTTACAGATGTTTAATGCTGTGTGCATGTGTGTGTCACAGTGGCGTGGAGCAGCCATCTCTCCAGCTGTCTCTGGACCAGACTATCCACAGATATCTGAACTGAAATCGCGGTCTGAAGACAAGTCTGTGAAACCCTCTGTCCTTCTGTGAACCCTCACTGATCATTTCAAATTGTATTAAATTTTTAACTTTCTAAATCAAAGTGGCTTGCTGTCTGTTTGATGCAGATTATTATGTGCATTGTCTCATGCAGATTGTTTGGATTTAGACTGCTGCCTGTTGATTACATCCAGAAACTTGTAAAATTATGTTTTGTTAGTTCAAGCAGACAACTCACTGTTTTTGAAGCTTTTTCCTCCACAGGTTTTGTCTTACACTTTTGCAAAATCGTTGCAGTATCACAGCTTCTTGCTTCCTAAAACAAAAAACTGAATACTTTAGGTGTAGACTGTGGTTGGCAGACAGTTGATGGGGTGTAGTGAGAGTTCAATGTTGATGAAAGCAGGCAGTTTGACTTTTACTTGACCTCTCTGGGCCTGACCTTACTTCCTTTGGGGTTTCCGTCAGAGCCAAGTGGGGTGACATCTGACTGCCAAGTATAATTCAGTGCACACACACACACACACACACACACACGCACACACACACACACACGCACACACACACACACACACACACACACACACACACACACACACACACCAGGCTGTTTGAAGTTTCAGTTCAGCTTGCTTTACTATGGTGAAATTGAATCAAAACATTTATTGTAAATGAAAGCACTCTGAAGAAAAGACATGATGAATATGGTTATGTTAATAAGAAAATTATGAAAAAGCAGCTCATAGCAAATATATGTTACTGTATCAGTCCCCTCAGCACCTGCTGAATGAGCATGCTCTTCAGCTCCTCCTCTGCACCTCTGGTGTAACAGTGGTCCAGGAAGCACTGATGTGGTTATTCACAGTTCATACAATGTCTAGACTTCTGCGGCAAAATATAACTGTGCTGAAAGTCTTTTTAGCCAAATTTATGTATAAAACCAATGTTTCACTGACTCTATTTCAGCATGCTTTTAGGACTTTGAAGTTATAATGCTTTGATATACATTAAACCAGTGTTTCTTAACATTTTTTCAAAGATGTACCTCAAGCTTAAAATACCTTTTCCACCAAGTGCTGCCTCGAACCAAGGGCAAAAAAAAAAAAAAATGAGGGAGATGGGTATAACATGGGATTAACAAGAAGATGATATCACAGTTGCACTAACAGAGTCTTTCTGCTAAGTTGCGCTTAAATTGAATGAAAAACATGGGCTGGTGCTTCACTGAGGATCTTAGTCATCTGTAGACAAATGTCTGTTGCTTTCTCCTTCTTCAAGGTTTTATGGCTGTTGACTTGTTACAGCATTAAAAAACTACTTACATTATAATTTCATAATTTGAGGGACGTAAGCATGACTTAAACATTACAGTCAACCTCTGCCATAATCGAAAGTATCTCAAAGGGGGTACTTGTGGCCCTATTTGAGAAAAACACTGCATTAAACTGACCAACAGGACACGGCTGTCTCAGTCTCCGAAGAGGATGCACTTTCTCAGTATATTCATCGGTGGTACTATACCAAAATCACGTAACTCCAGTTCTGAGTGCCCAAAGGGAAACGGGTACACATGCATAAAAATGGCTCTGATGAAGCATATTTGTTGGTGAAATAGGCGGAATTAAGATTTTGTGTGCTACCCATTTACCTTTTAGTACTCAACACTGGAGAGTACTGGCTCCAACTGATAACTCTGGTCATAGAATTTTTTTGGAAGGTTTAAAAGTTTGCAGATTGTTTTACCTTTACATGCATGAAAGGAAGGTTTCTTTGGCAAAAGTAGTTCTCATTGAAGTAAAAACAAATGAATCTGATTGTCAAACACTGAAACAAAATAAACAGAAGCACAGTATCTACATAAGTACTGCAGCACATGTGAAGGTAAAAATGTTAAACAAGCAAATATTTACTTATTTAACTTATCTAATCTCATGGTCCCTCCAGTATCACTGAAACCAAACGTGCTTTAATTATATGTTGTGTGTACATTTTCACAGTTTTTGCTTGGCTCAAGAAGCTCATTGCAGCTTCAAAGTAGAAGGCCTCTGTGGATTTGCATTCTCATCCTCAGGCTGATGCAGTTAGACACCAGCATGTGGGAACAATGCTTGCGCCATCTAGTGTTTAACTGTAGTCATTGAAACAAAACCTCCACATGGTGCAGAGTGGGGCAGAGTAGTGTTGGGATTTCAGGAGAATCTTCTCCTAAGGTGCATGGTGGAGGTAAAAGTGTGCAGAGGTAGCAAGTACAGCAACCTTTGTGGCATAAAGACTCCAGTTTTATAAAGTGTCAGTCTGAACCTCCATCAGTTTCTTTGGTTTAGCTTAAAGTTTAATTTTCTGCATAGATCACAAGCATCTGATGTGGCTTGTGATTCAGGAAAGCCTCTAATAATAATTCTGATAATTTTTTTTATGTGCTCAGCAAAAGCACGATAAAACTAATTTAAAAAACCCAATCATATCACTTTTAATGTGGATTTAGCTTTGCTCTATCCACAAATAACTCCAAAAATTATGGACAGATTTCATGAAAATTTTTACCGGAGGTGGAGCGTTTCTGGATCCAGGAATTTTTGAAAGGATTCTTTTGCTAAATTGGACATATCATGCCAAATCTATGGTGGCTCTCAGAGGTCAAACACACTGCAACTTCAAAAAGCACCAGCAAATAGGAAAATGCTAAAAAGCACGACAGAAATAGAAAAAACACAAAGAAAGTAGGAAAAACTCCGCAAAAGCTCACAAAAAACCAAGACACACACACAGACACAACAAAAGCTCACAAAACACAATGGAAGTGATTTTAGGGGAGACAATAACGTGCTGCGATAAATGACTAATATCAAACATGTTTCTACAGTATTATATGAATCAGGTAACATGTGTTCTAAGCACCTATTTCTCCCTCACAACATCGGCAAATCCTCTGCTTCTTTTAAGCATGCAGTCCTTCACATGTTTTGATTTCTGCCACTTCCACAGCTCCGTCACGTTATTGTCTCCCCAAAATCACTTTTGTTGTGTTTTGTGTGCTTCTGCAGCATTTTTCTGTTCACTTTTCTTAAGTTGCAGTGCGTTTGACCTCTCAGGGCCACCGTACATGTCTTCACAAGGACATTTTAAATATAATAAGAAAGAAAGGAGACATTGTCTTCATGTATATAGCAGCAGGTGGGTGGAGCTTCTGTGCTGACAGTGCTGGAGATGACCATTTTATGGATATCTGCTCTCAGTGGCATCATACATATCCAAGAGTAGAAAACCTGGTTGTAAACAGACCACTAAGAGCAGTCTGAAATCTGAGCTTTAGGTTCACAGGGATCACCTGTAAATATGCTGAATTTGGCCATATTTAACATGAACATCAACCTCTTTTAACAGCATATATACATAAAACAATGAAAAGTGTAATAGGTCAACTTTTAAAAAATTAAAGGGAATTAAAGATCAATAATATTAATAACCAATATATGACCATATTTATAAATTTTTTATTATTTAATTAAGTAATTTTCTGCCAAAGAAAACATGGGGAAATATTATTTTGTAATCTTTTTCAACATGTATTAGTTTACCAAACTCGCATTTATTAGGTGTACTGTAACCATATTGGTTTTCAAGGTGACCCAGATGACCCTTGTTGCCTTGCATATTGCTTCAGAGGCCTGATCACTGTGGTCTGACCAAGTCTGCAGCCACACAGAGTGGAGATAAGGTGGAGGAGGCAGAGTCCAGTTTCATCAGATCCCATTTTACATTTTAGTTTCACGTTCTCAGAAAGACAGGACGACAGAGCCCAAACTCATATGTATTTCCTGGGAGAGCACCACATGACTCCTCTGAGTCCAGCCTTGTTTACGTCAAGCCCCCATTGCCTTTTCCTACACTCCTCTCCCGTCACACCCCTATGGTTAGGTGGGTGTTGTCAGGCCCTCAGCCAATGACATGACAGCGAATACCCTTTGAACAAACCATGTTAATCAATCTGTGTCAGTACAGGGAGGAAAGCAGACAGGGGGAAGGATATGATTAAAGATAAACTGGAGCAAACAAGCGGGAAAACACTGCTGTGGTGATGAGAAAGAACTCTGTACTAATTTTTATAGAGAAATGAAGACCTACAGTTTCATGTAATTGTTTTATTAGTAATTATTTTATTGTGGAATTGTGGAATTATAAACACATATCTAGTTGGAAAAGTGTGTAAAAACAGATATGAATGTAAGTGACCTCTGGTGGTCTGTTCAAAGTTCCCAGACTGATTTCAGTTTTACGTGTCAGACAAAGAACAGGTTTGTTGCTCGGTGCATACAGAGCCATAAATCAGACATCACAAGCAAGCTAAAAAAATGCTGACAAGAATGTTCATCAGCAAGAATGTTTGCTGATTTTGCTTTTGTATAAAAGAATTTAGTCTTGAAGTTCTGAAGAATTTTGGATGCATTTTATCCAAAATGAAAGAAAAAAGAAAAGAAATGCTTTGAGGATTTTTGCCTCCATGTTGAAATGTGTAAGTGAACAGAATTTTGTGTTATACAGTACTTGAAGCTTTTAAAAAAATAAATCCTTCCAGAAACAATGTCTTGGATATGTTGGATGATCTACAAAGTGCACTGTCAACACTTTACATTGCTTTCTGTCAAAGAAACAAGCCTGACTTCTTCACAGTTTGCTCTGTGGATTACCTGGAGAAACACTTTATATGTTATATGTTTTGGTTAGCAGCAGAAAATGAAGAGACTCATATCTTAAAATCTCAAACCCTAGTCTTACTGTGATGAAAAGCCCAGTGGAATAGGGCAAGTTGTCTGTAAGTTGGACTTTGCAAATTGATTCAATATGTGGACAAAAGGCTCTCAATATAAAAAAAAATGTTAATTGCAAAACTCCAGATTGTTCTTTTTAGCTTTTATTATGATATGACAGTTGGGAGTGGACCAGAAAGCTGGGAGAGAGTAAGGGGAAGACATGCCTTACAGCATATGTAAGCCTGCTCAACCCAGTGATCAGCACCCCTTTCAGGTTGTCTTTTGATATTATATTCTTGTGCGCCTGTAATTTCTGGGGGGTTAATGGAGGTTACAGTGAGTCACGTGATTGTCAGAATGTAGATGGTGTTTCAGTTTTCTTCTGTTCTGCATGCACTCACTGCAATTTTTTAAGGCATACTATGCTAATTTGGCCCCTTTTGCCTTCAGAACTGACTTAATTTTTCATGACATAGATTTAACAAGGTGTGGGAAACATTAGTCAGAGATTCTGGTCCATGTTGACATGAAAGCGTCACACAGTTGCTGCAGATTTGTCAGCTACATATCCATGATACAAATCATCACATTCCAAAGGTGCTCCATTGGACTGAAATTTGGGGAAAAACATTTGAGATTTGTTTAAGAAACCAGTTTCAGATTAATTGAGCTTTGTGACATGGTGTGTTATCCTGCTGGAAGCAGCCATCAGAAGATGGGTACACTGTGGTACTAAAGGGATAGACATGGTCAGCAACAATACTCAGGTAGGCTGTGGCATTTAAATGATGTGTGCCAAGAAAATATCACATCATTACACTATCCATGCCGTCATGTTAATGCCAAATTCTGACCCTACCATCCAAATTTCACAAACTTTTTTGATTTTCTATTGTTCAATTTTGGTTAGCCTGTGGAAATTGTACCCCCAGTTTTCTGTTCCTGACAGGCACCTGGTGTGGTCTTCAGCAAATTCTCTTGGTTGTAATGAATGGTTATTTGAGTTACTATTGCCTTCCTATCAGCTCGAAGAAGTCCAGCTATTCTCCTCTGATCTCTGGCTTCAGGAATGCATTTTCATCCACATGACTGCCACTAACTGGATATTTTCAGTTTTTTGGACCATTCTCTGTAAAACTGAAGAGAAGATTGTGTGGGAAAATCCCAGTAAATCAGCAGTTTGTGAAATATTCAGACCAGCCCGTCTGGCACCAACAACCATGCCGTGTTCA
>VUQS01033733.1:0-11144 GCA_015108495.1 Heterochromis multidens
AAAAAAAAAAAAGGAAAAAAGTAAAAAAAAAAAAAAAAAAGGGGAAGGGGAAAAAAAAAAAAAAAAAAAAAAAAAAAGCCAGCGAGATACTGTAGAGGCAGGGGAAATAAAAGATAAGCTTCCTTGCTTGTCCTTTGCACCATGTCCTTTAAGACAGCAGCATATTTCCTCTTCAAAGATAAGGATTTGATTATCCAGGACAAGCTCTTCTTAAGCTTTGTCCTCTTAGTTCCACAGGCGGGAAAGACATCATAGATGAAACAATATGTTGTGGATATGAATCAAATGGGAATGTTGCATGCTGAAAGAGCGAAATAGCTGTGTTTACAGAGGTCTATGAAGAACAAAGGCAGCCAAGGCTTACAATGATGGACGCAAATCCTGAGTCTTGGTAACTACCAGCTTCGGCTTCCATTCTGAGCACGCCTGACAAGAACTTTGATCTCTCACATCCAGTTACCTGGCTCTGTTCCACCAGCCTGGATAAGTCTAGACAGATAACGCACACACAACTTTGTTCTCTGAATTTCAACTGTTTACACTGAAGAACGGATTCTTTCTCTCACAGAGCTCTGCCTCCTACATGAATTTGCAGGATCACAGATGAAAATATAGGGTAACACTTCCTTTTCTCAGCTTTTGAACAACAATCTACTTTAAAATAACAACTGCTTTCCCTCAAGGTTAAAGAATAATGAAAGGTGGCTTTTGCATTTGAGATTTTTCCCGTATTTGATCTGATCCAAGATTCTGACACACAGATATTTGCATTCATACTGGTACTGAAGAGCCACCAAAATACCAGGCTCGACTGTGGATTCACAAGCCTATAAGGACACATACCAAAAAACCCACAGAGTGGACCTGAAATGACAAAGTCTATGTAAAGACACAAATCTTTGCCCGTTTATTGGTTGTACTTTGAAAAGAATGGTAAATGGACTGGTTCTTATGTAGCACTTTTCTACTCAAGCACTTTATACAACATGTCTCACTCACACAAGCATTTTTTTCCTATGTCTAAGTGTTTTCTATCTAACAGTCACACTCCAATGAACACGTCAGGAGCAACTCAGGGTTCAGTATCTTGCCCAAGGACACTTTGGCATGCAGACTAGAGCATTCAGGGATTGAACCACAAACCTTCCAATTAGTAGATGATCTGCTCTACCTCCTGAGCCACAGCCACCCTAAGAAAGACCCCAAAGAAGTCTCCCATTGGCTGTTAGCGGTGAACATGTGGGGGTCGCAAAATGGCCCAAACACACCAGCTATTCTATTTCCGCAAGGCAATACTTCACTTTGCGTTGAACATACCATTAGACCAGCAGCAGTGTTCCTAGGTATCACTCTAACCCAATAAAATCTGTAAGTAATTGCAGTACACTTCCCAGTAATGGAAAGCGTCTATTATTTAGGCAGTTCTCACCCCCGCTTACACAAACTTTAAATCATGATTAAAATCAATCGTTATTTTAATCACAGGGCGTCAAGCTAAGGGGACTAATGATAAGCTAGCTGCTGATGGTCCATAAATGCCTGCAACCTATAGGCTGACTACTTGTTAAGTGTATACATGTTCCAGCTTAACACTGAATGTATATCACTTCATTTTGTGGTGGTGGCAAGCTTTTCCTCCTTTGTCTTGGTTAGGCCCCAGTCACACAGGCCTGTAACCAGCAGCTGCAAGGAAAAAACGTGTATTCCCTGACCGGTTGATGTGTGGTTGCTTGCTCTTGCTAGGTGAAATTGGTCACAAAGAGATATATGGTGCTGCAGCGAAAACCTTCCTGCAGTTTGCTGCATTCGCCCGCAGTTTACATGGAAGACACCATTTTGTCTACAAACACTGACCAAATACTAAGTGGTTGAGAAACTGCGAATAGTGTAAATCAAACCAGAAACCATTTGCCTTCAAAGTAATAGTTTCCGCAATGAGGCACAACTTTTACTTTGAAGGTGAATGTTCTCTGTTTCTGGTTTGTAGTGCACTTTTTCAAGTTTTACTACAGCTTGGCAGTTAGTTAATAAGTGTTTGGAGACAAGTCAGTGTCTCCATGCAAACTAAAGCCAGCCACAACAATCTGCTTCCAAACAAAGCAGTTACAAGGACATTTTGGTTGAAGCATCCATTTTACAACCGGTTTCACCCAGCGACAGCTTGCAACCTCCACAAACCACTTGTTAACTAGTCGGGGAATACACATTTCTAAAGACCGGAGGTTGCAAAACAGTCACCAACTGGTCTCTATGCCTGTGTGACTGACGCCTTACCAAAATAAGGTGTCCGTTTTATAGGCATAGTAATTCCACCACCGCCTTTCTGAAAATAATGGAAATTTTACTGCAGTCATTAGCACAGCCTTCCCAAAACCTAATTAAGTAGTTTTGTTCTCTAAACTAGACCAACCCACAACTGAAAAAAAAAAACCTACTTTCATCTAAAAGTAGTGATCCCACAGATAAATCAAACCACTTTCTCCTGATTTTTAGATATTTTTCACTGCTGTCCTTTCTCACATGTCCCACATAGTGGCACACATTTCAGACATGTTCACATGTTTGAAAATACTGGTTTAGCGCACAGAAGGAAGTACGCATGTTGTCCACTCACAACCTGCCACAGTCCAGCATCACATAGGGAGTAGAAGAGAGCTGTGAATATATCTGTCTTCATGGCTGCAGCATTGTAACCACTTAGGAATTCAGGTGTTCACTAGGGCATTAAATACTGCTGGTGTTATATGTTAAGGGAGATGGAAGATGTCTTTTGGCTGCAGTGCTTGGTGTACCCGGTACTTTTCAGTCCCAAACCAGAAGTGAAATTAAAAAGTGAGCAAAGACCAAGCAAAACAAAGTTCACAGGATTTGAACCACAGTCTCCTGGCTTACAAATGTCTTGAGTTACTCCATCATCACCCCTCTGAGCTCCTAATGCATATTTTGTATCTCTTTCAAAGAGGACCATTATCTCTAGGCATACAATATTGCCACAGTCGGTGCATCAAGGCACAGCTGTCAAAGGACACCTTGTGTGTAGTCTGGAGATCCTGGCAGTATCTGACAGAACAATGGTATCTGACTCCCTGGGATGAGAATGTGTTGAAATAGCCTGTAAATATCTCTAGTTATTCTATGTAATTTTGAACACAGGCTCTATTCTCACAGAAAATAGATGCTTATGCAGAATATAAATCAGTCACTCAAGTCATACAGCCTAGAGTTGCTTTGAAAAAAATAGCAGTTGAGCCACAAACATTTATATGAATTTCTTTCTTACAAGGGTTTTTTTTTTTCAGTGAGTGATTTAGGTGTATGGTTTTAATAAGGAGGGAATAAAAGGAATAAAAAATAAAATAAAACCCAAAGTACCACTTGAACCAACAGCAGGTTGGTCCTTCAAAAACTGTATCTTCTCTCTGTGTGCCTCTCTCTCCCTCTCAACTAGCTCTTGTGTGCAGCATCTAAATGTAAAATGTCAGAACTAATTGAGAGACAGAGATTTGAGCTGCAGATCTGAAATTAGGTGAGGCTAAACTGCAGTCGAGGCTGCATATTAGTTCAAACTGTTATTCTCTTGGCCCTTTTGAATGAGAATCTTCCAGGTCACGTGTGCCCTCAAAGTGTAAAGTGATTCTTGATTCTCTCTTTATCGCCAACGTTTCAATCCGGGAGAGAGATGAAGCCATTATTGAACCCTCTGATCTAAGGCTCGATATGGTGTCCCCGCCTGTATAAGCTAGCCTGAAATATTGCAGGTTGATCCTTGTCCTTTGGAGAACATTAAGCCACTCTGATGGCACAATACATTTTGCAGAGTGGTGGCCATTCATTGCTTCTAATTCTGGGGTTTGTTTTAAAAGAAAACCTGCCATTACTCAAACAGGAACCCAAGTGAGAAATTTACTCTCTTCAGATTTTTCCCCATCCACAACACCTGCTGTCAAGGTGCCCTTGTGTAACTCTCCTTACTCTGAGCTGTCTCAGTGGAGCTCTTCAAAAGCTGTTGGTGGATGCATTGTGAGGACAGTACTTTGAGTGCACTGGCTTAAAAAACAGCATCTTTTTACCCCTCTTCTGTCACAATTGAGCAAGCCACAAAGCATCCATGACCTGAGCTACTGTTTAAGAAATCCTTATTAAATCATCACAAAATGTTTTACCCGTGTAACGATCAAAAGCGCGCTAAAAGGCCCTTTCATTAAATGAATCCAAATGAGGGAGATGTATGAGTAGTGATAAAATGAAAAGAAGAATTAGAACCAGTTCTGCACCTTTTTAATCACTCCTTCTGTTGCAGCATCAGACATCTTTTAGGTTTGTAAGATCCAAGGATTTTTTATCTCCCTTTGACTGTCACTGATGCCAACTAAAGGGAATGAGGGATTCACCCAATTAATTTACTGAAGCCTGAATAAAATAAAGGCTGAAAAGCAAGCATCCAAGTGGACGGCCTCGCAATTCAATTAATTAAGTGGAGTGCGTAGTTCACTACAGAAGAAACACAGTGTAGTTAGAAGATGATGTCATGGTGCTAATAGAGAGTTGGAGACTTTTGTTAGCACTGCAGATGCATGTATGACTTATGAGTTGCCAGCCGTTCTGTTAGTTTAGATTTTATATGCAAACTTCTGGCTGATGAAGCTGCAATAAGTTGTGTGTTCAGTGTGGTGTGTGTGCGTTGTTCAATTTACTTCCTTGCGTGAATGGTAGATATTAAAGTTTTATATTACTGCATAACGGACTTAGTGAATCTTTGTAGGCCTTTGGGAAAATGGAGTAGGAATGTTGATACATGTCCTCTTTGTAACTCTTGGGGAAATAGTGGGAGTTCATTACAACAGCTACAGGGATTTCAAGAAGATGACTTCCTGTGCATACTGTTGGGTTTAATCAAAGACAGTGAAATGGCTTCTGTTCAACTGAAGATATTTTGATTAAAGGCCCATGCTCCTTGCCTCAAGCGATGCAGTTTCTTGGAGGAATCTGCAATTCCCAAATCTCATCCCCAATCGGGGATGGTGAGTAAAACATGATACAACCTAAAAAATAAATAGAGAGAGAGAGAGAGAGAGAATGATTGAATCACCCTACTTTAAAAACGTCTCCTGTGAAATTTTGCATGCAAATAAATAAATAAATAAAATACTCTTTTGTCATATTCACAGAATTACCAGCTATTTTAAGAGGCATATATTGGACTTTTTGTGCCTTCATTACATACAATGCAAGAGATGACAAGAAAAGAAGCTGTAATTTTTCCCCCCACCTGTTTTAATATGCATTTTCAATTTCAGTATTACAAAAGTGAAATTCAAAGAAGGTTGAAGGTTGTAGAGTGATTTCTTTGTCCAATATAGTTGGCAGAGATGGAAAAGTTGGTGCATTCATAAAAGTAAAATGTGACTAAAAGACTTCTTAAAACTGATAAATGAAACATACATGTACCTCTAAATGTGGTTTTTTTCCCCTCATCCTTTTTTCCACATTGTCTTTATATGGTTTTAATGATATCGGACTGAAGTAAGTATCCTATTACATGATAAATGACTTGAAAATTAGACAATTATAAAGTAGCAGCCAACAACTTCAAATAATAAACAATGTATCAGATTCACAGTGAACGTTCCACTGACACCCACAGATAACAACTACAGATATGGCAATATATGAAACCAGGAGACATTTAAACACCAGTCTGCAAAGAGAATCATAATTGCATGATAGCCTGCATCCATGAGTGACCCACCCAGAAGATGATCATTAGTCATAATGGAGGTGTGACTGGCAAGAAACAAGAAACTATCTGGGAACACACTCATGGCCTCTTACAGCTGAAAAAAAGTTGTTGTTTTTTTTCGCAAAATAATGACAAAGACTGCCTATGCTTTCCCTACAAAAAAATAAATAAAAATGCGTGAGCCCCTGAGACTGGGCTGCTTAAATTGCTCGTTCTTTAAGCTGCTTTAGCCTACCCACAGTTGCTGCACTCCTGCAAGTCACTTTGCAACCCACCTCCAACACAGCATCTCCTTTGTATGGTGTATCTGTGTTAATCATTGTCGTATCTGTTGTTATTAACAATCTCATCACAGTCTTGGTGACAGCAGTGCAACATTTACATACTTTCTCCAGTTTGGCGATATAATCTTCCAAAATAATATTTGCCCTTATTTGCTTAGGTTGACGACTTACAAAGTACAATAAGAATTGCCGCACTTATTTAGGGTAACTTATTTATTTGTTGCTAATGATCTGATACAAGCACCCAATTTAAGAACAGTGGATGTAAGCTCCACGCTGATTATGTCATGTTCTGAGCTGAAGAAAATGCCTGTGAGCCAAGAGTTCCTCATTCACAGCTATCAAAGGAAACACCTTGTCTTACTGCAAGCTGCAGCGTGCACGTACAGATTACCTTCACAGCCAACATCTCTCAAAGCAAATCAACAGAACAGTGAAATAAGAAGAGATAAAGACACAAAGTCACATTTTCTCACTCAGTTAGAAGCAAGGCGCTGGTAAAAACCCAGGAAATAATCAATTACATTTCACTGCCGTGTTTACCCAATTCGAGTTGGCATCAAAGCCAGGTTCAGCTGAGGAAGATGAATTTGGTTGTGTTTGAATAACAACTTTGATTTTTGCATGAATTTTGCCGGTTCTGATGCAGCTGTTTTTGGAGCACACAAAATTCAAGTGGCTTAGCAGGTTCTTAAAGAGCAACTCTGTTTATATCGTCACTGGCTTCAACTTTGCTGATGATCCCCCTCCCCCTTCAGCAATTTGGTGTGCTCATTCTATCAAACACTCCCCAAACTGTCAACTAAAATTTCATACCGTCAGACTCTGACAGCTTTAAACTCTCTACCTTGCATCCTGGCCCAAATCTCAGTTACTTAGTATATTATTTAGAAACAGTGGAGACTCTTAAAGTCAGAAGATCAACCTAATGAAATTCATAACATCTTAATTTATCATCCACTGTCACAACCAATCTCTTTTGCATGTTCTACCTATGAAACAGATTAAACAGGACTTAGATCTGATCAGCAATTATCAGCAGCTTTTTGAATGTATTTTTGTAATGTGCTTTATAAAAACACATTATTCGTTATACACTGATAGCAAAACCATATCCTCTGTGCTGTATGCTGTGATACTGGTAGATACTGTTTGCATAGTCTGAAAGAAACTGTAATTTCTCTAAGAATATGGCAACTGCTCTGCTGCCTCCCACTACTTGTCACAAACTGCTGTATTGATTTTTGCACACTGCAAAACTACAGTAACTCTCCCGATCTACAAGAATAACATCATATCTTTGCCTGGAGTGTTGTGTTCTGAAGGTGCCAACGTGTTATGTTCTCAGTGTTTATAGAGAGTCAAAGCTACAACCAGCTTTTTAATAAAGTAGAGGGGAAATGAATAACACCGAAAAGTCAGAGTAGCTTCGGTTCTGCTAAATTAGTCAGACATGCATTAAATCCCCTCTGATAATCAGACTGAGTTGTCATTGTTTTGCCCTAACCACCCTGTACTTAATGATGTGTTCATCCTGCCGATGTAATTTTCAATTGACATGCAAGCTGCAAAGCAGTTGCTTAAAGCAGTGGCTACAAGTTTTTCATTATGAGTGAAGAAATACACCAGTTTACCAGTTTTAAAGATAACTCAAAGCATTTGATAGACTTAAGACCCTCGGATTTACAGTAATGCAAGATGATTCCACACCTTTCTACTTTCAATGCCAATTTTATGTGGTAAGTCTGAAATATAGTAAAGCAGATCGTGAGGTTGTGGAGATCCAGGGTGATGTGTGGGCATTTAGTTCTTGCAGGAACCCTTAATTGACTTATAATTTAAAATGTTACCATAATCATGATCCTTCCTTTACCTTAACCACACTATTTATACTTCGGTTTCCATGTACATGGATTTAGGACATAAAACTTCATTGTATGTAACTGTTGCCTAGAAAGACCCATATAAATATGTTCTCACCTAACCTATCAGTAAAATAACAATGGAACTTTTTGTAAAAAGAAAAGCCTTTTGTGATTAAAGTTTGGTTGGTTTTGTTTCAAAAGTTCTACTTGGTTAGAGTACTGGATCAATTAGGCCTCAGTCACACAGGCTTAGAGACCAGGCAGCAACCTCCTGTCACTAGGGAAAAAAATGTGTATTCCCCAACTGGTTGGCAAGTGGTTGCTGGAGGTTGCTGGCTGTTGCTGTGTGAAATTGGTTGTAAAGATGTGGTGGACCTGTGAGGTCAAATTCACTGCAACTTAAGAAAACACTAGCAAATAAAAAGATGCTGCAAAAGCACATAAAAAACAACGGAAGTTGAATAAAAGACAATGGAAATAGAAAAAACACAACAAAAATAGAAAAAAACACAACAAAAGTTGAATAAAACACAACGGAAATAGAAAAAAACGCTACAAAAGCTCAAAAACAAAATCACAAAACAAAATGGAGTGTTTCTGGGGACACAATAATGTGACGGAACAGCTGCGGAAGTGACAAGCTAACAGTAAACGGCTAATAGCAAACATGTATCTACAGTATTATATAAACCATGCAATTAAAATACACATTACCTGCATGTTTTTCTCCCTCACAACACTGATGAACCCTCTGTTTCTTTTAAGCGTGTCTCAGTGCGATCCTTCATGTTTTAGTTTCTGTCACTTCTGCAGCTGGTCCGTCACGTTATTATGACCCCAGAAACACTTCCATTGTGTTTTCTGAGATTTTGTTTTCTTCTACTCCTATTGTCTTTTATTCAACTTCCATTGTGTTTTTTTCTATTTCTGTTGTGTTTTGTGTGCTTTTGCAGCATTTTTCTATTTCTGGTGTGTTTTCTTAAGTTGCAGTGTGTTTGACCTTTCAGGGGCACCATACAAAGGGGGTGCTGCACCAAAAAACTGCTTTTTCTGCGGTCGCCCGTAGTTTGCAGCCTAGACGCTGACTTGTCTGCAAACACTCACTAGCTAACCACCTTTCACTTTTCACCTTTCCACCTGCAAAGTAAAAGTTGTTCCTCAGCGCTGCAGCCAACACATTTCAAAAGGTGCATCTTTTATTTTGAATCGAACGGTCACCATTTCCAGTTTGCATCACACTTTCCACAGTTCCACTACTGCTTATAATAGTGTTCACAGAGACGCCAGCGTCTTGCCTGCAAACTATGGGAGACCACAGAAATCTACTAGCAACCACAGTAATCACAAGGAGGTTTTTGGTGCAGCCCAGTATACCTCTTTGCAACTAGTTTCCCCCAGCGACAGCCAGCAACCACTCGCCAACCAGTTGGGGAATACGCATTTTTCCCTAGCAACCACTGCTTACTAGCGGGTCACTGACAGGGTCACTGGCCTGTGTGAATGGGGCCTTAGGGTTCAGGTTAAAATAAGTATGTTTTAAAGTGAAGGGACCTTTGTCATCATAGGTTAGAGGCTAAAAAATAAGTCACTGTTGATATTTTTCATCTGCATCTTTATATTTGTCACTGTGGTTCTGTTCTGGAATACATGGAAATACATGATGCAGGGAGAGTAGCAGCAAGATATCAGCACAGAACAAAGTACGTATCAATGCCATCAGATATGATAACGATTAAGTCAGACTCAGTATGAAAGAAGCTGGGGTGGAGGTGGGCTGCAAAGTGGCTTGCAGAGGTAAATCACCTGTATGCAGGCTAAAGTAGTTTAAAGAGTGTGCCCTTCAGGAGATTGTATTTGGATGTGCAGAAGGCTAATAGTTGAGCCATCAGCTTGAAGTAGGCTGGCAATAACAATTATTATTTCCACAGATCCTGGCCATTTAAACATAAACATAAGTCTTTGAGGATAGTTACTGAAATGATGAATGGTTATATTCTTGAAGGCTCATACATTTTGTTGTTGTCCGAACAATTTTGATATTTACTGAGTGTTTTAGTATCATTATTCATATCTAATCACACATATTATGTGGGGACTTGATCTCCAGTATCAAAGGAACAAGAAAACAACACGTCATGGACTAAAAAAAAAGGCTGTCAATGAACAATCCATAGAGTGAATATGGTTCCTCTCCATATTTGCAAGCATTTAGTTTTATATAAATAAATTTTTCAGGAAGCAGGGTTGCTACACTTAGCTTCAGCTTATTTGATGTGATGATGCCAGACATATTATTTAGTTGCTTGAGTGTTTTTAGAATATAGGCCGAACTGCAAAAGCAAACATCAACATCTCCACTTGCTATTTCTCTCAGACATCAATGGCATACTAATCAGAGCTTGGTCTCAGATCTGCAAATCACTGCCCACATCTCAAATTTTGTAGAATGATTTTGTTGAGTGGTAATGAAATGGTCATTCAGGCTGAATATAAGACCCAGGCTAATTATGCATGTATGTGTCAAAAATGAAACATGATTTGATGAGGAGAAAAGTAATGATGGCTTTTAGTTTTGACTCAGAGTGTTTTATTTATTAGGTTTTTTTTTTCCTGCAGTACCAGTTGAAGGCGGGGGTGTCTTCCTAATTCATGAAAGATCGAAGACAAGCTGAGAGACGCAAAATTTCAGGCAGAGGGAGGGAAGAAAAGGATCTGGGGGTGCACTGTAAACAACTCCTACCCTAGGCACTGCATGTGGTTCACATGAGAAGCAAGGCACAAAAAAAAAAAAACCTCATCACATTCACAGATGGCTGCCCAATCCAAGGCAAATGTCAAAAGGACTCACATGACAGCTAGAGCACCTGTGGAAAGGAACACAGCACAGAGAACAGGATAGATTTACAGATGGTTGTATGTGCAGGGAGATGATGGAAAGCCCATCACAAATGTCTCTGTATCATCTTATTTTCAGGGACATTAAATCAAACAATTTGTGTGCGCGCTGAAGCAGCCACAGATGATGCGCTCCCATTTGGTCAGGATGTTTATGTTTGTTGTAATAAAGTATAGACGGATCCAAAACAAGCATTTGTCTCTTTGAGATTAATTCAGAACTCAAACTGCGCCAGAAAATACTCCACATAGGCAGAAGAATAATGAGATTTGGATATATAAAAATTAGCTTACAGTGCAGTGCACTCAGAATAACAAACTACAAAAAAAAAAAAAAAAAAAAAAAAAAAGTTTAGGGGT
>VUQS01033733.1:11164-21947 GCA_015108495.1 Heterochromis multidens
TATGGTTTATGGAAATGTAAGCAGCAACACTCATATTCCCAAGATTTTACTAAAGGTCACTTCTAACTAAATATAAATTAGCAACAATTTCCTCTTCCATTTTTTTTTCTGATTATTTCACAGTTTTCTCCCTTGAGATGATTTGAATGACAAAGCTCTGCAGAGCTTTGAGGCTAAAGGCATAAGAGTTCACACAAAGCAGCATTCTCCCCCATCCCATTCCCATCCAATACATATGCTAATACTTCAAGTCACAGTTGGTCGAATAACTTACAGTATAAAACATTTTACTGTTAAATTTATTCCAACTGGCAGTTCAAAAATGTATCCGGATGGCACTGATGGGCGAAATAGAACAAGTATCCTAGAAAGTCATCTTGCTTTTGAAGCTTTTAACTCCTCCAGAGAGGCAGGCAGGGATCAAAAATGGGCTTTTAAAAAAGAAATAAATAAACTACCTTAGACTAACTTAGATAACATAATGTAGTCTTTGAGACTGTCTTCTGTGGAAGATTTAAATTGTGTAAAAAAAAAAGAAAAAAGAGAGAAGCAAAACAGAATACATAAAAATAATAAAACTACACATTCAGAATATAGAGAAAAGTTAAACAAAAATAGGTCAACCATAAAAACCATAAAATAAGAAGAAAATCTACTGAATACTTTCTGATTCTTGTTAGGTACTGTATGCTACATGAGGGAAGAAGGGTTATAGTATTTTGTAACAAGGTATCACTCTCATGCTGGGATTTCATAAAATCCCCTCCTATGTCTACTCTCCAGATAAGGAAAAAACATTATGTCGGTGCACTATCTACAAGCAGCTGGGCTGTCCTTGTGGCCCACTATAGAGCCAAAACACCCAGTAAGATGACCTCAGTCAGCAGACTGTCAGCAGACAGAGGTCATTGTACTTCTAACAGCTCCACAGAGACTAACCTCCCCATATAGTGAGACCAGATAACTAATGAAAATCCATTACATTGCCATTAATAAATGTCAAACGTTCTTTTTGACACAGCATAAACAGACTTAAAGTAGAAAAAGAAGAAAGAAAATGCCAAAGAACTGGTAATGACATGATGATGTTTGAGTGGGAAAAAAAAATCAGCAAGATTTCTTTTCTACATTCAACAAGAGCAACAATAAATATAATTGAAATACATTAAAAAATCCACAGGAAGAACAGAAGATGAAGGAAGAAGTGATCAAGTTATTGTCTTTAAAGTGTTGCCACAGTACTGTGCAAAAGTCTTGAGCCACCCTTTATTTCTTTATATTTTCCTTCCAAGGAGCCGGACTTTCTTGTAATTTTTTTAAGTTGTCTTGGGAAACAGCTCTCCACGCTTTCTGAAGGTCTTTCAAAGTCCTGCTTTAGACATTGGCTGCTTTTTCACTCTTTTTCAATCCAGTCCTTCTACCTAACCATTTTCAGAGGAATGTTTAAGCCATTTAACTATGGGAGCTTGGTTCCACCACTGGAAAGAAAAAAAAGCAAAAAAATAAAATTTCAGGTTAGCATCTTGAAATTTTGAATTCTTTTGTCAGTGCCAACTTATTTTGTCACAATTTTGAGTTATAAAGTTGACATTTTGAGATCCCTAACTTGAAATTTCAAGTTATTAAGTCAAAATTTGGACAACTAACCTGAAATTTTGATTTATGGACTGCAATTTTTTTTTCCAGTGTCTGAAACAAGCTTCCATACTTAACACTGACCTATGAATCATTCAAGCATAAAAAAGGCACCTAACTCAAGGGATGACCCAGTGTTGTGTCTACACATTAACAGACAGCTTAACAAAGAACCAATTTTAAATTGTATCTTTAGACACTTTGTCACTAGCAGCCTGTTTCAAAAACACATCATTTGTTCTGTGACACAGTACCTGATAGATCTGGTGATTTAGTTGATCCATCTACTGTTCACCAACGACTCATTGAGAAATGGTCTTAATGGTTGTCAAGAAGCAATTCTTAAGAAAGGGAAACAGGGAGAAAAGGCTGAGGTATGCCAAATGGTGTAGGGGATCTTGTCAAAATTGATGGCATTATGAACGCAGAAAAGTAAAGTCAGATTTTAATCCACCATGCAATACCATCTGGAAAACGTCTGATTGGCAACAACTTAATTTTTCAGCATGACAATGATCCCAAACACACTGCCAATACAGTAAAAGCATACCTGGATAGAAAAACTATCAGTCATGGATTGGCCTCCCCAGAGCCTGGACCTCAACATTATTGAAGCAGTGTGGGATCATCCTGACAGAGAACAGAACAAAAGGCAGAATCATCCAAAGAAGAGCTTTGAATGTCCTTCAAGAAGTCTGAAGAACTATTCCTGAAGACTACTTAAAGAAATTAGAAGAAAGCTTGCCTGGAAGAGTTGTTGAAGGCTGTTGAAGAATAAAGGTGGTCATTAAGTCTGAAGCTCATAATAATTGTAAAACTCTGGTTTTTGTTCCCATTTTTGCACATTTCAATAAATCGCTGCGCCTATTTCCTATTTTCCTAGCAAAGCATAAAGAAATGAGGGGTGGCTTGAGACTTTTGCACAATACTGTACACAAAAAACGAACTGTATTCTTTGCTCTTAGTTCCGGTAGGTGTATGCTGCTCTCAGAATTATATTTAATGTAAATGTCAATGCAATGGAAAATTGGTGAAAAAAGAAAACTATTCATTCATTATTACAGATAAACAGCTAAATAACTGGCCTTTACAATGTTTTCCATTTCAAGTTAATAATTTTTTAACACATTAGGTGCAAGGTAAACTGCTTATGAACATCTGTTCTTCTAATGTTTTTCACTCATTTTAAATCTTTCATATGCTCTTAGACAGCACATCAATACATGAGCCTCATGCTCATGTTTTTGTGCGTCATCAAGCACCTCTACCTGCTTCAGCCAGATAAAGCCACATAAAATAATAAATAAGTTATTAAAGTGTGTATGTGTGTACTTTGAACATAGATTAACAATAAAAATTAAAGATACCCAGAGGATGTGAGAAGTGATTTCTAATTGAAAACATTTACATATCAAAGTGTTTAAAGTTGATCGCTCAAAGCAGTTCAACAAACACCTCTGGCATAATTATGTTGATATGTGATATTATAGGTTAACAGGCAGATACGACGCAATTCAGGCTGTGCTCCAAATGTGATGTTCAAAGAATCGGATAATGTGCATTTAAAAAGGCTTTGATGATAAAAAATAAAGCTTCCTGTTTCAACCTTGTTTATTTGCTTTTGTTTTCATTTAGCATCTGTTTCCACAACTGCTAAAGAAAAGGCATTTGTGCACTGCTGTGGAGGTTTCTACCCTGCTTGTTGGTATCATATTTACTGTAAAGGGGGTTTGCTACATTTTGTTTTTAAAGAGTAATCCAATTATGACTTTGCATCGTTGTGGGTGTGTTCATGAAACTTTGTATGGGCTGTGCTGGTTCAAAGCAGCAGCCTGCCCTGAGGGTGTTACAATAATCTGGATCAAATTGAGGAGACCAGACCAGCAGTGCAAGATGAGGCTGCATCAGTTCAAACATATGGACCTGGTGCAAGCTGACAGACTGGAGTCCTAATTATACAAGCATTTCATAGAGACTGAGTTACACTCTGCAAGGAAAAACAACCCCGTCGGTGCAATTAAAAATCAACAGACAGAGCAAAGGGGAATTTTATTTATGTATTCATTTATTTATTTATTAATGTGAGAAGGCATTAAAATATAATATAACTATAATTTGGGACAAATATTAGCTAGAGACCATCTATTGATGGGCTCACACTGGCTGTGAAGCCAGGGAGTTTTCATACCACACCCACACCATGTGATAATATTACACCAATAAAAGATAGCTCAAAGAGGGAGTTACAAATATTTTTCAAAGTAAAAAGAATGTGGGATCAGAGACATAAAGTGGGGGACTAATGTGCCCACTGTCCGACCTACTTCCAGTGTCCTCTGCTCAGCACTCACAGGGTTACAGTACCATCTTAGAACAGTAGACCGTAACATCTATCAGAGTTCTTGAAACCATTTTCGGGGTACTTCTAGCTACATTATGTGTCTTACTAAGCACATCTTACCATAATAGTATGCACACACAGAAAGATAAATCTATAAACTGATTTATATAGATGAACATCCATCCATCCAATTTCTTCCACTTATCCAATTTAGGATCGCCATAGGGTGAGAGGTGGGGTACACCCTGGACAGGTCGCCAGTCCATTGCAGGGCTAACACAGAGAGACAGACCACTATTCACACTCACATTCACACCTACGGGCAATTTAGAATCACCAATTAACCTAACCCCTTTAACTGCATGTCTTTGGACTGTGGGAGGAAGCCGGAGTACCCGGAGAGAACACATAGAAGAATAATTTTTGGCTACGTGCAGGTTAACAGTCTATGTGGACAGCAATAAAGGAACCAGAAGTACCACAAGCTATCAACCATTTGACAATAATGTCATTTTTTAAGTAAGTTTGTTATCAGCAAACTGAACAGGAAGTCCTATTGTTTTCCACTGTCCCAACATTAGTCCTCAGACAACAGCTGATGAATTCACAGTTGTCGATTGTATTACTGTTTGTCATCTCCCTATCCTCCTCTTTTCTCTCTTCTCTCTCCACTCACCCCAACTGGTCGCAGCAGATGGACCCCCCTCCTGGAGCCTAGTTCTCTTGGAGGTCTCATCCTATTAAAAGAAAGTTTTTCCTCACTAGATCTTGCTCATAGGGAATTACTGGATCCTTGGGTTTCTCACTATAATATTGTAGGTTCTGTCCCTTACAATAGAAAACTACTGTTGAATGAATGAAATTGAATGAAATGCAGACAGCTGACAGGCTGTAGCAATAAATATAGATTAACTATACAACTCACAGTTGTCATATAAGTAATAATGATTAAAGGTTCCTTTTTTATTTTTGGAAAGAGCAGTAGAGAAAATAATTTTGACCACAAAGGCCATTCAGAAGCTGCTCAGTAGCTTCTAAATGGCAGTATTATGTATGGTAATACAAACATTGATTTAGTATTGCACTCTTACAATATCGGGGGATTTGATAAAGTCAAAAGAATAAATTGTTCTTTCAAATCATACAAATCAAATCAACAGTGGCTTAGGTATCCCTAGATCCAGGTATGTGCCACCAGAAACACTAAATCCTCCATTTCAGTAATGCAACTTGATAGTGTTTTTCACTGAAGCCTTCCAGCCTGCTATACACCCTTTTTTTTTTTTTTAAACTCTGCACCAGTTTTATCATTTTGTCTCCACGCCTGATTACATCACTATGACATCATCACAGTGATTTTGTCAGACTTGACAAAGCTCCTCCAGAGCCGTAGAGGACATTATGTAACTGTTTTCCCAGGCTGAGTTAAAATAAAAACTTGGTAAAGGGATCTTGATGTTTATTATTGGAGGAATGTCTCCTTAATGACATTCCTCATTGACATTAAAACTATCAGCTACTTATAAAAAATAACTGTGTATGTGGAAGTTTTCAAATGCTAATTGACGCAGCTCTTTTGAACTACTTTTTCTTGGTGTTCTGATACAAGTGCTGTCATTTTGTCTTTGATCTAATACGTTACTGCTCTCATCCCTCTCCAAGGATTTTCAAGGTTAGTTCACACATAGCGTCTCAAGAATACACATATTCTTAACAAAGCCAGTTTCACTGGTATTTCAGCCTTAAGCGATTTCAGGTGGAAACTCCCTCTCCCATTCAAAGGCTTTTAGGTTTGTCAGTAATATTGATTGTTTTCTCTCTGTGCGCAGGCTTTGCATTAAATGTTGTGAAATTTGGAGAAGCAGTTTTGCACAGAACAGAGAAACCACGGGGGTAAACTTTGTGAAGATGGTATGAGATTAGATGAAACAGAAAAGGACATGAATTTTATGAAACATCGATCGGCTAATTTGTGCCTCTTGCGAAGTAGGTTTTGCTATCAGAATGTGTGTTAAAAGTACTTTTTTAAATTACAGTTTGCTGAATTTTACAAAAACTCTCACCACCAGGGGCATCATTTTATCAGTGTTAAGGTGTTTTCAGGTGGTTGCTTCTCTTCTTCCTTTTTCCTTTTCTCCTGTTTTTGGCTGCTGCCTTTAGAGGTCGCCACAGTGGATCCTCTGCCTCCATCTCACCTTATCCCTAGCATCTTCTTCTGTCACAACCTCTGCATGTCTTCCTTCACTACATTTATGAGTCTTCTCTGTGGTCTTCCTCTTTTCCTGCTGCCTGGCAGATCCATCTTCAACATCCTTTGCTCAATATATCCACTATCCCTCCTCTGCACAAGTCCAAACTATCTCAGCCTTGCCTCTCTAAGTTTGTCTCGAAACCGTTCAACCTGAGCTGTCACTCATTTCTAATCCACCAATCTGCCACCTCCAGCTCCACCTCCTGTCTTTCTTTTAGTGCCACTCTTGCTGCTATCCTTCAGTCACAAACCAACCCTGACACTCATCTCCACCTACTCCACCCTGCCTGCACTCTCTTCTTCACCTCTCTTGTGCACTGTCCTTTGCTTTGGATGGTTGACCCCAGGTTTTAAAGTCATCCACCTTCACTGTTACACCTGTCTCCCTCTCATTCACACACATGTATTCTGTCTTGCTTCTACTGACCTTCATTCCTCTTCTCTCCAGTGCATACCTCCACCTCTCCAGACTCTCTTCCACCTGCTCCCTGTTCTCACTGCAGATCACAATGTCATCAGCAAACATCATAGTCCACGGAGACTCCTGTCTGACTTCATCTGTCAACCTGTCCATCACCACTACAAACAAGAAGGTGCTCAGAGCCAATCCCTGATGTAATCCCACTCACACCTTACATCTTACACCTCACCACTGTCTCACTGTCCTCGTAAATTTTCAGCACCTCACATACTTCTCTGCCACTCCTGCCTTCCTCATACAGTACCACAGTTCCTCTCTTGGCACCCTATCATATGCTTTCTCTAGATCCACAAAGACACAGTGCAACTCCTGACCTTGTCTATACTTCTCCATCAACACTCTCAAAGCAAACATTTATAGTGCTCTCTCAGCATGAAGCCATACTGATGCTCACTGTGTCATGGTCCTGGGTCGTTGACCCAGTGTTTTGAGTTTTGTACCTTTTCTCTAGTCATTTGTTTGTTTCCTTTATATTCTTAGTTCTGATTTCATGTTCGGTCTGTCTTTGGTTTTAGTTATTAATATCCCCTAAGTTCCGTTAAGACTGAAGATAGAGCATGGAGACAGATGGGTACGGGAACACAAGGGAGGCACAGACATGTCTTCATGTTTGTTCACCACCCTGTCTTGTCTAGTTAATACTTTGTAGTCCTCATCCCCGTGTCCTGTCTTCAGTGTCTCCGTGTCAAGCCACTTCCTGTTTTACTTTGACAGTCCCTCGTCTCTTATGTGTTATGTTCAGTTCTGCTTCCTCTGTCTCGTTATGCTATGATTTAGCTCACCTGTGTTCCCTGATGTTCGCCATCTCCCTGATTTCTTCATGTGTATTTAAACCCTCAGTTTTCCTTTGTTCCTTGTCACGTCGTCGCATGTTTACCCCGCTGTGTGTTTCAATTTTTCTTCTAGTTCCAAGTTTTTTCTGGTGTCTAGTTTCAAGTTCCTGGTCTATGTTCTGCCATGCCAGAGGTTTAGGTTTGTGTTTTGGTTTTGTTTAATGTCAGCAATAAAGCTGCTCTTTAATTTCAGTTCTGTTCTCGGAGTCCTGCATTTGGGTCCTCACCCTGCTCGCACACAGCGCACCTTGACACACTGATTTTCACTTCTCTTCTTAACCTAGCTTCAACAACTCTTTCCCATATCTTCATGATATGGATCTTTAGCTTTATCCCTCTGTAGTTACTACAGTTCTGCACTCCATCCTTGTCCTTGAAAATTGGTACCAGTACACTTCTCCATCCTCAGGCATCCTCTCACTCTCTAAAACTGTGTTAAACAATCTGGTTAAAAACTCCACTGTCCTCTCTCCTAGACATTTTCATACCTCCACAGGTATGTCATCTAGAGCAACTGCCTTTCCACTCTTCATAGCTGCCCTCACTTCCTCCTTACTAATCCTCTGCACTTCCGGATTCATTATCTTTCCTCCATCTTCATTCATCAGCTCCTCAAAGAACTCCTTCTATCTTCTCAACACACTCTCATTGCCTGTTAGTACATTTCTTTCTCTGTCTATCTCTATCACCCTAACCTGCTTCACATCCTTTCCAGCTCAATCTCTCTGCCTAGCCAATCAATACAAGTCCTTTTCTCCTTCCTTAGTGTTCAGCCTCACATACAACTCACTACAAGCCTTTTCCTTTTTCTTTGCCACCTCTCTCTTTGCAGTGTGCCTAGCCTCCCAGTACTCATGTTTACTTTTCTCCCTGACTACCCCACTTTTTCTTTGCTAACCTCTTCCTTTGAATACTTTCCTGTACTTCCTCATTCCACTACCAAGTCTCCTTGTCCTCTTTCCTCTGTCCAGAGGATACACCAAATACTTTCTTGGCTGTTTCCCCTCACCACTTCAGCTGTACTTTCCAAGTCATCTGGTAACTCTTCCCTACCACCCAGACCCTGTGTTAACTCCTTCCTGAATTCTGACCAATATTCTTTCTTCTTCAACTTCCACCATTTAATCATTGGCTCTGCATTTACTCGCTTCCTCTTTTGATTTCCAAAGTCATCCTACAGACTACCATCCGATGCTGCCTTGCTACATTCTCCCCTGCCACTACCTTCCAGTCTCCTGTCTCTTTTAGACTGCACCTTGTACATAAGATGTAGTCCACTTGTATGCGCCTTTCTCCACTCTTATACATCACCCTACCTTCCTCCCTCTCCTTGAAGTGCGTGTTCGCCACAGCCATTTCTATCCTTTTTGCAAAGTCCACCACCTTCTGTCCTTCCGCATTTCTCTCATTAACACCATACCTATCAACACCTCCACATTACCTCTGTTCCCTTCACCTACATGTCCATTGAAATCTGCTCCAATCAGCATGCTCTTCTCCCTGGGGACATGCTCTACTACCTAATCCAACCTACTCCAGAGTTCCTCTTTCTCTTCTAAGTAACATTTAACCTGTGAGGCATATGTACTGACAACACTCAACATCACCTCAATTTCCATCTTCAAATTCATGGTCCTGATACTTTGATCACCTCCACAACACTATTTACATACTCTTCCTTTAAGATTACCCCTTCTCCTTTTCACTTCCTACCTACACCGCAGTAGAATAGTTTGAATCCACCTCTAATGCTCCTGGCCTTGCTTTCCTTCCGTGTGGTCTCCTGTACACACAATGTATCTACCTTCTTTCTCTCCATCGTATCAGCTAGCTCTCTCCCTTTACCTGTTATAGTCCCTACTCTCACCTCCACACTCATGCCCTTCCTTTTCTCCCCCATTGCCTCCAAACATGCCTTCTCCCTTTCCTCCTCCTTTTTCTTCAGCCAACAGAGGCACAGTTTCCACTGTGATTCCTCAGCCTCCAGTGCTGTTTGCCAACAACACTGGAGGCAGTCATAGTGGTTAGCAATGTCTGCCTCCATTTTCTCAAGAGGTTTTGCCTTTTTACAGGCTTCCACAATGAATACGAATGTGCTTTTAATAACCTGCCTGGTTAAATAAAGCTTACATTGCACCATCCTGTGGTACAAATTCACATTAAATGTACAGCCTGGGCCTAGTTTAACTTTAGTTGATATCTCTGAATATGTCACACAGATGTCTTGGCCATAACAGTTGTATCTTCACATTCTGTTGATGGAATTATTTTTGAAAGGTTTTAACCATTTTTAAACATAAAAATTTAGCAATCACATTCAAAGAATAAGTCTAGTTTAATTCAACATGCTGTATTTTCCAGGATGGTGGCTATTGTAGTAAATGCTAGCTTTGTAATCTCTACCTTTGTTGTTTTGGGGAAATTAGGAATCAACCAAAGCATCATATTATTGGGGCAACAAGTATAATCTTGCCATAATCACACACATATGCAGTTTTTCTTGCTAGATCTCCAATGAGGCACACTTGCTGTCTGACCTACTGTAATCACCCTGCATCCCCACATTCAGGTTTGTTTGACATGTGTGAGGGGGGCTTCCACTGTGGTCATTACCGTAGTCCAGGCAGACCATAAAATCAAGCTCAGCCTCATTCCTGAGAGATCAATGCCAGCCCACATGGATTAGCAAACGCTTTTAGGGTACCCATAGGGCACACTTTTAAGCTATCTTAACCTGCATTGCTGCACATCTGCAAACCACTTTGCAACTCACCTCCAACTTGTGTCTGACTTACAGGCTTGTTTTTTTTCCGCATCTGCAAGTTCTGCTAGGTTAGGTCTGGGTGACATAAATTTCGTCAACAGACAGTGAGCGTGAGGCTCTATGTAGATGGAGGCACCAGCTGCACTTGCTTATATGTACTTCCAGAACTTCAAAAAAGTATGACTACCTGTCCATGGTGTCGCCAGTTGTCTGTATCCACAACAGAATATCTGTTGCCATTAAGGCCTGCTCTGTTTTGTGCTGTGGTGTTGCCGCTGCTCTGCCAACCTCTGGCTTTTCATGTGTACACACAAAGGGCGGGGAGGTCCCTGAACAGAGCTATACTGCCAAATATAAATTACTGCAAATGGAAATAACAAATATCAGAAGAAGAAAAAAGGATCCCATCTCTTTTTCTGTAGAGAGATCTCTGATAGTACTTTTTTTTTTTTTTTTTTTTTTTTGGTGGGGGTTTTTT